>JAVSCE010011318.1:0-37036 GCA_032199065.1 Smutsia gigantea
ATAATCCTTCCAGCTTTATTCTTCCTTCCAATAGGATTGCTTTGGCTATTCGGGGTCTTTTGTGGTTCCATGTGAATTTTAGAATGATTTTCTCTAGTTCGTTGAAAAATGCTGTTGGCAGTTTGATAGGAATTGCATCGAATCTGTAGATTGCTTTAGGCAGGATGACCATTTTGACAATATTAATTCTTCCTATCCATGAGCCCGGTATGTGTTTCCATTTATTTGTATCTTCTTTAATTTCTCTCATGAGTGTCTTTGTAGTTTTCAGAGTATAGGTCTTTCACTTCCTTGGTTATGTTTACTCCTAGGTATTTTATTCTTTTTGATGCAACTTTGAATGGAATTGTTTTCCTGATTTCTCTCTCGGCTAGGTTGGTGTTTCTGTTTTTTTAAAAAGTCTCTCTATTGTTTTGTTTTTTAGATTCCACATATGAGTGAAATCCCATGGTATTTGTCTTTGTCTGACTTATTTCACTTAGCATAATACCATTTAAGTCCATCCATGTTGTCCCAAATGGCAAGATCTCATTCTTTTTTATGACTTGAGTAATATTCCATTATGTGTATATCACATCTTTATCCATTCATCTATTGAAGGGCACTTAAATTGTTTCCCTATCTTGTCTATTAAATAATGCTGCAGTAAATGTAAGGGTACATACATCTTTTTGAAATAGTGTTTTCATTTTCTTTGGGTAAATACTCATAAGTAGAATTCCTGGATCATTCAATGTATCTATTTTTAATTTTGTTAGGAACCGCCATGCTGTTTTCTGTAGCGGCTGCACCAGTTTACATTTCTACCAACAGTGCACGGGGTTTCCCTTTTCTCTCCATCTTCACCAACACTTGCTATTTCTACAGGTTTTAAATTGGCCATTGTAGAGGTTTGTTTTATTAAAAGAAATAATAACACCAATAAATAAATTATTTTAGCACCATGAGACTTGCCTTTGAAGATATTAATGATGCATAATCCTCCCCCCCAATGCTTGATGGAAATATTTTGTTAGAATCCTAACCAAAAGCAATTTCTTTTTGGTCAGTACTTTCCTCAAACAGTGCTGGGTGCCAAAGAGAAGGGCCCACTGTTTATAAAATCCAGAAATAGATTTTGAAGACAAAAATATAGTGCTAACTATAATGCCTCATATAAAAAAGAAAAACTTAAAAGTTCTTTCTTACTTTCTGAACCTGAGCTTAAGGTTATTTATGATTCACATATAGGAGAACTTTCCCTGAACTGGTCACTGATGTTATTTATTGTGGAAGGTGAAATGTCAAAATACTGCACAGAAAGAACGTAGAAATAATTTGTCCCATCTTGTTACCTCAAACCAAGCCACTCTTGTGGGCAGTAAGTCATGCCTTGTGAGAAAGTAATGCTGCGGGTGTCTCAAGTATTAATAACCACAGGCAAACCAGCTGAGCCTCACAGTTACAGTGGTTGCTCCCAAGTTCTCTCCTGAAACTGGTTTCTCTTTTTAATGAGTCATTATGCTATCAGGACACTCTAAATCGGGTGAATTTGCTGGTGCTCAAATCCGACCGTGATTTTTTTTTTCGGTATCATTAATCTACAGTTGCATGTGCAATATTATGGTTATTAAACTCCCCACTTGATCAGGTCCCCCCACCAACCCCATTACAGTCACTGTCCGTCAGCGTAGTGACATGCTGTAGAGTCACTACTTGTCTCCTCTGAGTTGTACAGCCCTCCCCGCGCCCCCCCGACATCATTGTGTCTGCTAATCGTAATGCCCCTTCCCCCCCCCTCCCCGACCGTGATTTTTGACAGACAGATAGCACAGTGTGAAGATGAGGGTTCTCTCTGGCCTGGTGAGAGGCCACAGAGGGAGGGCAGCTGCTTAGCTTACTCTGGAACACGCCTTCGGGAACTGGGTGCTGGAAGGACATGGAATTTATGAATAACTTGATTTAGAAGACTTGCAAACCCAAGGTACCAGTGTTCCATGTGGATACTTGTGTGTCTGTTGGCATAGAGAAATGAAAGCATAAAGAGTATTTAATTTTATTGCCTTAAAAATCCCTTCTCGTTATTATAAGGCCCAGTGAGGTTAGCTTTGGGGATATCAGAAGTACGTCGTCTTTGATGGCATTACTGGGACATTTTCCTTCAGTGCTAGCCTTGAATCAGAGCAGTGTTCTCTGGGAGTCATTAAACTAATTTGACGTGGCTGGAAAATGAGCCCTAGCCACACTTGTAGCTCCATGGTCAGTTGGAAAAAAAACCTCTCAATTGGTTTGGAAGGTTCTAAATTTAACTTTTTATTTTAATTAAAAAAATAAAATGGGGAGCTTGGGGACCTTGGAAGAGAGATTAGCAACATAGGGTGTTTCATCAGAAAAAAAATTTCTTCAGAAAAAAATTCAAAACCATGAAAAGCTGTTGATGCCAAGAGAAACCAGAAGAGAACTGACTAAAAGGTTTCTGCCTGGGCTTTTGTCCTTTGTTGTGCCTGAGTCCTTCTCCCCTAAGACACAATGAATGACCACTATGTCCTCTTTGAGGAATGTCTGGCATGCTTCTGCTGTCCATGTGGATGGTGCATCTTTGGGAAGATCATACAGTCTGCATCAGGTGGCCATTAGAAACCCTGTGGTCCTCTTGTATCCAGCCAACCCAGACTGGGAAATGCTTGGAGAACTTTAGAAGAAAACGATACCATAGTAAATGCCTAGCTCAGCTCCCTTCTAAAAGCTTTTTACTGTCTTTTAACGTGGCCTGGCAGTACCTCCCAGGAAACATTAGGCCACAGATGTGCAGCTAGGAAACAGGCATGGGCTAAGCTCTTCAATTTGCCATAACTAAGATTGGTAGAAGGAGTGACACCTAAACTGAGGCCTGTTTTCAGCCCCAAGTAACCAACATAATCATTCCCAGAGCTATCAAAGGCACTCAAAAAGATGCTTTCTGCTTCCACTGAAATCAATATCCTGCTCATGCTGTGTGGCTCAGAGAGTATTTAAACAGGATGTCAGCATCAAATACAACATTAACAAAAGAAAAAGTGCCAACACTTGATAGTATGGGTAAAAGTTGAACCATGGCATGGGTTGTACATTTGAAACCAACATAAGATTGTAGATCAATGATACTTTAATAACAAAAAGAAAGAAAGAAAAGGTGCCATCAAATAACTCTTGTTAATATGGAGAAAACCATCAACATTTTTAGAGGCCTTCTAATAGGCTGGAATATTTAATTTTGTCAGTTCATTTTTAAAGATACATTCTAGAAACATTTTAAAAATCAGTAATATTATATTGCATTTCTCCTCTTTCTTTTATAGATAACACATTTCACAGCCAGGGATCTTCTGGAATTAAAGAGCTTGATCCATTACCATAAAGTATTCAGAGAGATGACAGAGAATTACTCTTTGATATTAGAAGGAAAGTATACTCACAAGTAGCAAAGACTGAACACATGGCAGGAAAAAATAAGTAGCAGTGCTTAAAGAATGCCTACTGCATAGCTTTTAACCTTGTTTCTTTGTCCCTTCATCTTTTGATGGCTGAAATGCAGATATGATGGCTGGCGTGGAAGCAGCCATTTTGGGCTATGAAGTAATCTTGGGAATGTAAGCCAGCTGTAGCTAGCAACAAAAAGGAGTCTACGGCCTTGAGGACTCTGAGGGGTAGCACCGCCACACCAGTCCTAGCTTATGAGAGACAGAAAAACACCTGTTTTGCCTAAGCAAATGACATTTTCCTATTGCTTACAACAAATCTCAACCCAGGTTATGCACCCCATACTTAAAGCCTTTGAGATAAGCATAAAGTTTGGATCAACAGCTACCAATAAGCAGGGCTATTTTCAGAGCCAGAATTGAAAAGAATACATTGGCCACAGAAAGTAAGTATATGTGTTGAGTCATCTATGGTAAAAAAAAAAAAAACAATGGCCTTGGAATGAAAGAAATCTAATAGAAGTTCAGATGAACCAGCTGGTCACACACCCAGTCTATGAAAGAAGGATGCTGCACCTCTACACCTTATACTGTGTCTGGGACACTGCAGATGTTCAATAAATACCTACTGATGAATGAAGTTGAATCTAGAACAGCCAGTCAATCTAAGCCCAGGAATCCAATTATTAGAGGATCCTTTTTGATACAGAACAAAATAATAAAATACAAAACTCTCAAGTTTGTGTGAAAATGTGCCTTAGAATTAAAGCCTTTTGATGGTTCAAGTTTCTCTGTAAAGTGGCATGAGAGACTAGAAGAAGCCAACAGTTCATGAGAATTTAAAGCTTTATTCTGTGGGATCTGAGAAGAGTGAATTTAGGATCGTCAAGATTTCTATGTATTGATACCCTGTCATTCAGATTTCATAAAGCTTAAAAATAAAAGATCAACACACAGACAGAATGTCTTCTGAATCTAAAGAACACAGATGAAAAGTAGAGATCCCTTTGGAAAGCTTATCTGAAGAAAATGCCCCTGGAACCTGGAGATACCAAGATCAATAACACCTACTGTTACCCTAAATAAATCCAGCTCATAACAGCACCTTTGTAGGACACGAGATTTCTATTCTGTAAAAACACTAAATGTAACAGGTAGTGGGGGAAGGATGGGAAAACAAGACTATTGTGTTTATTACTCCCCAGAGGACCAACTGTAATATATTTATTAAAAGGAACACTTCCTGTATTTTAGTGATCTTCATGAGATTTGTCAAACATCTTTCTTTTTAATTTAGGTTATAAAATCTAAGCCCCAATATCCTTGATAGTCCAGAAAATTAAGGTATCAAAAGCTCTATCAAAATAAAAGGCTGAAACAACAGAGTTAACAGAACATGAGGGTACTGTATTTTAAAATAAGCATAAGTCTCTGAATCTTAAAAAAAAAATCCGTAATTGTATTAGGCAATTCCCATACCACAACATATATTACACATACACTCTTCCCCCAACCCCCCCACCCAAAAAAAACATCCTACCTCAGCGATGTTACTGCTTGGAGACAGAGGAGTTTAAGCAAAGGTGGTGTATTTCAGGTTGTAAATGGGTAGGCCAGTGTCTCCAAAAGGGTGACTCATAAAGCAGATGATGTAAGTGCTCATGGACAAACTTAAGTCCTTTCAAGGAAGTCTGTTAGCAGAAAAATACTAAGCACATTAGGAAATTAGTACAGGTCGTAGGCAGTTTGGAAAACAAAGGTAAAGCCGGAGACTGAATCTGTCCCATCCAAGGTTAGGTTTGGGTGGAGAGGGGCTAATGGGGCATAACGACCTCAGCCTCAGAACTCGCTGACCAGGTATCAATACTGTGTTAAGTAGGACCAGCACCACCAGGGCCACCCCCAGTTTCTGGACCACTCATCAGAGCTCCCAGGCCCCCACATTGGCAGCATTCTCTGCCACCTCCCACCAGGCCGAGGACTCCATTCATCCCTCAGGACCTCGTTGGCACTTTCTGTTCCCTTGCCTTGTTTTTTTTGCTTCCCGTCAAAAGTATACGCCCTCTTCAATATTTACTATTTGAGAAATAAAGCTTCCAAAAAATAATCTGAGCATGGGGATTTTCGTTTTTTAATTTCTGTGAAATGCTTCTTCCCTAAAGAATGAGTTTGGTTGATCTGAACCAAGGGCTCTCTAATTCTTTTTACTGAGGTCCAGCAGTAGATAATTACTTCATTCACATACTCATTTTTGGTAAATGCTTATTGAGTGAATACACAATCATTAAATTAATGCTTCTTAAGGAGAGGGCCTACTGTGCTCCAGGCACACATTCCAACTCATAGAATGACTCTGCTCTCGTTGCTAAGGGGCAGGTATAGACGTCTTTCCCTGTCCCAGACAAGAACACATGACATAGAAAATGGACAAGGTCATTGTTCTTCCATTTGCCACTTCTTCAAATACCTCTAAAATTGTTATTCTGATACTGATTCGTGCTAGATCCAAGGATTAGTGTGTGGAAGTTCTGGTGAAGGTCAAGAGCAGAGCAAAGGCTAATTGGTTTCTCTGGAAATCAAAAGGGAGGTGGAGGCATTTTCTGTTCATCTATCTCAACAGTCTGCCTGGACAGGAATTAGATCCCACCCACAAAGGAGGACACTGTCTACCTCAAACATGAGCTCAGTTTTGAGACATCAAAGTCTCTCCCATGGTGGACAATAACTACTACATGAAAACGCTAACATGTTTTTCATGTAGAGATGCGTAATATTTTAAGAAGTTAAAATCAGGGTGAAATAAAATGCTGAACATAGATATGTGCCTTGCGGAAATCTGACTTGAAAATCTGCTTGGTAATATTTACGCTGCCTTTGACTTTATTGCTATTTGCACACCTGCCTTAGCTGACCTGAATCCAGTTTACAGATGTGAGAGTGGTGCTGAAATCCAACTGTTAAAAGGCATAAATAGATTTGCAGCAAAGATATGACTTTTTTTTAGAAACTGGTTTGTTTTTTCTTTATCTCTTGAAGTAAGAAGGTTAATCCACTCAAGGGGTGGTTAGTTCCACACCTTTTTCCAAGTAAATATTCTATACAAAAGTAAAAGGAGAAGAATATTGAGTGTTCAGGAATTTCTGAAGTTCACAAAAAATTTTGGTGATTTACTTCTTTCTTTGTTACTTAACTTGGTATATTTCATGGACTGGGAACTATTCCTCTTCAAATACATTTACTTGGCAACATTTATAAATATTTACTGGAGTTGTTACCATATGTCTCAAAAGCACCATCAGATAAGGCTCATGATCTGTTCTGGAAAAATCTGCAAATTGATTGGGCTTGAGAAATATCATATATGGGTAATTTCCTAAATCTATCCTCATCAGTCCCTAGTCCAGGCCTCTGATTACAAGAAAACAGACTTAATGGCCATACCTAAAGAATCATAATACTTATTAATTCTAATGCTATGCAACATATTGCTAAATGCTTTACATGTAAAATCTCTTTTAGTCCTCAACACACTCCTATGAGGTATATACTATTATTATTCCAACTTCTGAGAGGAGAACGCCAGGGCTCAGAGAAATTAAACCTGCTCAAAATCACGTGGTTAATGCAAGAGCTGTTATTCAAACCATAAATCTGTCCTACATTAGAGCCCATCAATGTGCGGTGGGGAAAAAAATCCAAAGTGGCAGTTTGCCTGAGGGGCCTACCTCTTTGACTGAATTTTCCCATCAACGATAAGTCAGAGGGAATATGGCGTGTCTGATTCCACTTGAAGAGTAATGTCTATGTGCCCTGTGGACTAAATGAGCGAAAGTAAAAACAATTAAAAGTAAAAGTGGGCTCACCAGATATAAACCCAAACATATATGGTCAATTAATATACGATAAAGGAGCCATAGATATACAATGGAGAAATGACAGCCTCTTCAGCAGCTGGTGTTGGTAAAACTGGACAGCTACATGGAAGAGAATGAAACTGGATTATTGTCTAACCCCATACACAAAAGTAAACTCAAAATGGATCAAAAACCTGAATGTAAGTCATGAAACCATAAAACTCTTAGAAAAAAACATAGGCAAAAATCTCTTGGACATAAACATGAGCGACTTCTTCATGAACATATCTCCCAGGCAAGGGAAACAAAAGCAAAAATGAACAAGTGGGACTATATCAAGCTGAAAAGCTTCTGTACAGCAAAGGACACCATCAGTAGAACAAAAAGACATCCTACAGTATGGGAGAATATATTCATAAATGACAAATCCAGTAAGGGGTTGACATCCAAAATATATAAAGAACTCATGCACCTCAACAAATGAAAAGCAAATAATCCAATTAAGAAATGGGCAGAGGACATGAATAGACACTTCTACAAAGAAGAAATTCAGATGGCCAACAGGCACATGAAAAGATGCTCCACATCACTAATCATCAGATAAATGCAAATTAAAATCACAATGAGATATCACCTCACACCAGTGAGGATGGCTAACATCCAAAAGACAAACAACAACAAATGTTGACGAGGATGTGGAGAAAGGGGATCCCTCCTACACTGCTGGTGGGAATGTAAACTAGTTCAACCATTGTGGAAAGCAGTATGAGGTTCCTCAAAAAACTCAAAATAGAAATACCATTTGACCCAGGAATCCCACTCCTAGGAATTTATCCTAAGAATACAGCAGCCCAAGTTGAAAAAGACAGATGCACCCCTATGTTTATCACAGCACTATTTACAATAGCCAAGAAATGGAAGCAACCTAAGTGTCCATCAGTAGATGAATGGATAAGGAAGAGGTGGTACATATACACAATGGAATATTATTCAGCCATAAGAAGAAAACAAATCCTACCATTTGCAACAACATGGATAGAGCTAGAGGGTATTATGCTCAGTGAAATAAGCCAAGTGGAAAAAGATAAATATCAAATGATCTCACTCATATGTGGAGTTTAAGAACAAAGAAAAAAACTGAAGGAACAAAACAGCAGCAGACTCACAGAACCCAAGAACGGACTAATAGTTACCAAAGGGAAAGGGACTGGGGAGGATGGGTGGGAAGGGAGGGATAAGGGGGAAAAAGGGTCATTATGATTAGCATGTATAATCAAGGCAGGGCAGGGACACAGGGAAGGCAGTATAACACAGAGAAGACAAGTAGTGATTCTACAGCATCTTACTACGCTGATGGACAGTGACTGTAAAGGGGTATGTGGTGGGGACTTGATAATAGGGGGGAGTCTAGTAACCATAATGTTCATGTAATTGTACATTAATGATAGCAAAATTAAAAATTAAAAAAAAAGTAAAAGTGGGCTCAAAGGAAGTCAAAGAAGCTAGCCACAAGACTACCTGTGGTATGATGCCACTTATGTGACATTCTAGAAAAGGCAAAAAACGGTAACGACAGCAGATCTGTGATCCCAGGTGTGGGAGAAGGGTATTGACTTCAAAGGGGCACTAAAGATGACAGAACATGATAGAATTTCTTTATTATAACTGTGGAGATGTTTGCGTGACACATATTTGTCCACCTCATCCAACTGTACACTTAAAATAGGTAAATTTTATGTAAATTATACCTCAACAAATCTGATTATTTTTCAGTGGGCTTAAAAGGAAATTGAATAATACTCATAAAATATGCAATATATACTTCTTGTATTCTTTAATCTAACATTCAGGTAAACTGGTGTTTGGTGGGGAACTCTCGAATGTATTTGAAGAACCAAAATCTTTCATGGTTTGAAGCTCCCTATTGTATCACAAACCTGACCTCATCCCACAGGAAATTTATCTTTCCATGACTGACAAAAATTTGTGACTGCGTATGATAAGGTGGTGGTCCTAGGTGCCTGGGAGGGCAAGCATATGCAAAGAGGCCTGTACTCAAAGTCAGATGGCTTTCACTCTTGGCCTGACCCTTCTGCATCAGAGCTGTGTGACCTTGGGGAAGTCACTAAACTTCTGAGCCTAAATGTTCTCTTTTAAAGAATGGGGATAATAGTGTCTCCTTTCTGAGAAATAAATGGGGCAATTACCAATGAAAGCACTTTCATTTTTATTACTTTTAAATGTTAAAAGGTATCCATTTAAGAAAATAGGAAAATAGTCTCTTTAAGAAACTGAAGTCTGTTTTTCGGCTTTTGGCTCGGAGGAGGCCAAGGTGCAACTTTCTTCAGTCGTCCTGAATCCAGGTTCATCCGACACCAGCCGCCTAAGTTAGACCCCAACAAGATCAAAGTCGTGTACCTGAGGTGAACCGGTGGTGAAGTCGGTGCCATGTTTGCTCTGGCCCCAAGATCGGCCCCCTGGGTCTGTCTCCCAGAAAGGCTGGTGATGACACTGCCAAGGCAACCAATGATTGGAAGGGTCTGAGGACCACAGTGAAGCAGACCGTTCAGAACAGACAGGCCCAGATCGGGGTGGTGCCTCTGCCCCTGCCCTGATCATCAAAGCCCTCAAGGAGCCACCAAGAGACAGAAAGAAGCAGAAAAATATTAAGCACAGCAAAAATATCACTTTTGATGAGACTGTAAACATTGCCTGACAGATGCGGCACTGATTGCCAGAGAACTTTCTGGAACCATCAAAGAGATCCTGGGGACTGCCTAGTCTGTGGGCTGCAATGTTGATGGCTGTCACCTTCATGACATCATAGATGACATCAACAGTGGTGCAGTGGAATGCCCAGTGACTTAAGTACTATAAAGGAAAATTTTTCAATAAAGGATCATTAAAAAAAAAAGAAAAAGATGAAGTCTGCCATTGCACCTATAGTTACAGCCATTAAATCTGAAGATTTATTAAGTTTCTCTCATTGTTCCAAGCATACAGCTAGAATCTGAGTAGGGACCTGTGTGTGGCTACATGTTCAGCATACTTAATGATTTCTGGGGAATTAACAACAGAAGATGGTAATATGAGGGAAGGAGAGTAGGATTAGCAAATGTAGGCTGAGGTGAATGCAATAGAGAGAAAAATATAGCATTTGTTGAAATGAACTGAATACTAAACAAAGTTACTTTTTATGATGATTTGTGAGGTGGCTGTATTCAGTTTAGTCATTTAATAGATACAGTGAACTTTATTCTCCCCCCACACACACTCTAGGCAGGAAAAATATTCATTTGGTGGGGGATAAGCTTCATGGGAGAACCAAGTGTCACTCTGAAATAATCCCAAATGCATCCTTTCAGTTACTCAAAGGGAGATGTAAGTACCATGAGTACAGTTAAATCAAAAATAGTTTTTAAATGCTGTTGACAAAAACTCACAGCTTCATTGGGGAGAAAAGCCCCAACATTTGTGGTGTGTAGGATAAAAGCACAGAGGAGGCCTACTTACCCAATACCTAAATATGCAAATGTTTCAAATCAAGGTAAAAACTTAAATGAAATGGGTTTATCCTCCTTCCTTGACTAATGTTCTGCATATGACCTGGAAGGCCAAGTTCTAATTTAGGGTTTTTAGACTCCTAGGCACCCCTCACCCAGCCCCCAGCCCTGACCCTCTTCACCTTCCTTCTGCAGGGCTCCATTCCCTGAGGACGGCCCAAACTGTAGTCCAAGCACTGCTCACCCCACCCCCCTCCCCCAGCAGCTACCCCAGCCCACGCACAGCCCCATGCAGCAGGGGAAGAGCCTGCACGGCCTCTCTCAGTGGGCTCAAGCTCATGTGGACAAGGAATGCTAGGTCTGGGGCACCCAAAGCACCACCTATAAGAAGGAGGAGGTGCATCCATTTGGACTGGGACTCCTGACCCCATGTGAAGAACACAGCAACAGAAAGATCTCCTAAAGCCTAGAATGGTGGCTTTTCTTGCCCATACATCAGCAGATGAAGTGGTATTATATTCAGACAACATATATTTATAAATGCATATATCTGTGTGTGTCTGTGTACATACACACACACACACGGATACATAAATGGATCAGTACATAATTCTGCTATAGCAAGTCACTATGTGATACAGACAATATGTCATAGAGTTAGAAAAGGAAGGGATATATACCAACTGACGGATCAAGAAAACATTTGGGATGAGGCAGGCACTGAGCGGGGTTTTTAGGAATGATAGGACTTGGCTCTGTGGAGGAGGCTCGAGGGTGACAAACTGAAAAGCTGCAAAGCAGTGTGTGAACACGGTGTGTGCACTAGGTAATGAAAGAGGAGTTTCTGGAGATAGTATCTAGACAATAGAATATCTGATCCTGTAAGAACTGAAACAGACGCCAAGTGCCCCCAACATAATAAATCTTACCAAATACAGACTTGGTTGCAGGAAGTAAAAGGGAAGTATGGCCACTTCACATTCTTTTTGGCATGAGGTTATAAACAGAGAAGCCCAACCAAATTAAAACAACAGCTAATCCCTCACACCTGCATGCCATACCACACACCGACTCAACTCTTTGGGGCTGTGTACAGAGTCTGAGCTGGTGGGAAAAGCCCCAGCAGTGGCTTCAGACTAGAGCAGTTGCTGAGAGAAGGGTGTTAAGTTTGATGTCTTAGTGTCTTAACTATTAAACTCTAGGAATCTGGAAGTGTTTAGTTTTATATCCTAAGTCCCCACCCCACACCACCCTCCTCTCTCTCTCTCAGGCTTTTTCCAAACTAAAACCATTTTGCCTCAGTTATTTATTTTTCTGCATCTAAGTATAGTTTTTAAAAAAACAGCATTAAAGAAAGGCCTGGCATTAAAAAAAAGTGGAAGGGGGACGTTTACGTTTCACTTTCAGACCAGACTCTATTTTAATAGATTTCCCAAACAATCCCTACAGAACATGAGGCTTAAAAGCACTTCTCTCCATTCCCACGCACGCATGGTGCCCTGCACCTGCGCGGCTCTCCGCCATCCCAGGATGGCAGGAGGCCTGCGATTCACTGTGAGGGCACACTGGGCCCAAGTGAGGCGCCATGCCCTGGACACACCAGTGCTGGCCTCTAACCCAAGCCTGAAAGCATCCTCTGCTGCTTTAAAAATAGAAACTGTTTTGGCCAGACAACTGCATTAAATGGAGATATAACAGGAAGAAGACAGGGGCAAGACAAATGAACCAAGGTTTCAGCTATTTCTAGTTCAATTTGGTTTTGTTTATTTTTAATAAACTATGATGGCCATCACCTCATCAAAAAGGCTACAAGAAGCTGGTAGAAGGCAGAGGTGAAATTAACTTTTAGGATCCCTCTATTCCTTTGGGTCATATTAATTTATCTCCAGTAATTTGGCACTATTACTTTCAGTGGTTTTAGATATATATAAACCGTAAGCATGAGCCATGCTAAAACCCTTTATTGGAAGTCACTGGCAGTGTCCCCCTATCCCTGCCCCAGCTCCCACCAATGTCTACCTGCTCAGAATCGCTGACCTCAGCTCTAGCTTCCACTATGGCCTCTTGCCCCTGGGGTCCTTGTTCCCTCTGCCTTGACCCCAACTTCTGGCCCAGGTTCACTCTGGGACTTTGACCCAGTCTTTATATTGACCTTCTGCCGGACCCTCCTCTGACTACCAGCCCCTCACTGCTTTGGTCTCATCCTCTGGAAAAGCCCTCTGCCCAGCCTCTCAGTGAGGACATGATGGCCTATACGGGCCTTTTTTACCAAAGGCTGCCCACAGAAGGTCTTCACCAAGTGAGGCAGGACAATGTTAACTGACTTTCCTGAATTTAGACAGGAAAAGTACAGCCTCTTACCAGAGAGTTATCTCCAAGTCTCTTCCATTGTTTCCTGGTGCCAACAAGCTAATGTCCCGTCTGCTACAAAAGGTGGATATTGAAATTGTATCCTGGATTTCTGCCATTAGCCAGGTTGTGCTCACCAATGGTGGGTTTCATTGTGGATGTAGACTATCCATAATAATATTTTAGAAGCATGGACTTTAGAGTTAGACAGACTTAAATTAAAACTTTCACTCTCCCACTTAACTGACTTAACTTCCTGGTCCTCATTTTCTTAACTTATGAAAAACAAAGTTCATAACATCATTGTGAGGAACAAGTGAAATAATAAACACTAAGTGCAAAGCTTGGCACGCAGAAGACATTTATAAATGTTAACTGACTCTGAAAAATAAAATAAGATGCATTCATTCACAGATTTGAGTGTTTACAATATGCCAAGCACTGTTCTAAAAACTTTGTCTATGTTAAGACATTTAATCTCAACCATAACCCTAAAAGACAGATAGCTCTACTTTATAGACAAGGGAAACTGAGGCCAGAGAGGTCAAGGTGCTGTGCAAAGTCACACAGCAAATAAGAGGCAGAACTGGCATTCTAACACAAGCATTCTGGTCAGAATGTTATTAGAACAATAGGAGCCATAAGAATCAACATGAAGATAATTCATCTTAGCTTGTTGGGCTTGAGAAGTCTCTCAATCCTTCATGTTAAAGCTGGATGTGTGTTAACCCTCTCTACACTGATGGGTTTCCCACCACTGACAGCAGACAATTTGGGTCAGTGAAGAACAGCTCGGGTGTTGCCCTGACTGCTGGTTTTGGTCTTACTAAAAGTCCACTGCCTGGTTTCTTTACAGTGCGAGTTCCTCTCCCACAGAGAGCTCCGAGGTTGGGGCACAAGGGACTGGAGCTGAGTGGAGAGCATGAGCGTCTGGGCAGGGCCATGCAGGCGCCCACAGAGAACCCCTTCCCTCTGGCAGTATGACCCTAACCCAAGTGACCTTTGGACAGTTACATAAGCTGGCTCCAACATAGACAGAGGGCTAGCAACAGAGGAAATGACCACCTCACTTTCTTTGCCCAGTGATGTTCTTTGGCCAAGTTGTGGATAAATCTTCCTTGAAAAAAGCTTTAGAATTGTTATTAAAAAAAAAAATACCCACCAGGAGCAAGGCCAGCAGCAGAGGATGCTCCTAAGAGTTCACCTGCTGAGTAAAAGCCAGAGGGGCTCTGAATTATTCCCCAGGAGGCCTAGCCTGGAAGGTCTACAGGCTTGGGTGACCTGAGCTTCTGCAGGGGCAACCAAAGCATATTGTTCGCTGCCCTCCAGGGAATGCTTTCTACGTCAAGATGAGAGGGCCCTCGGCCCAACGCCAGGGAAATGATGTACTGCAAACATTTTTTTTCTCTTTAGTTAATGGAAATAATATTTATTTTGCTGTGGACAAGCAGGCGTGCTAAGAGAAAGGGGCTTAGAAACCCTGCGAGAGGTTTGGCAAAGCCCGGGGAAAGAAGGCTCTTGTAATCACTTACTCATCTACTACCTTTCCCCCACCAAACCTGTGCTTTAGTAACAGACATAGTTCCCACCTCAGTAATGAATGTAGCATGCAAAAGTTTTCAAATAACTTTCTGAATATTACAGATGCCTCTAACAGAGCGCTGCTTCTCCTGTTCTGAGGCAGGGGAATAAGCAGCACTATATGGATTTTACAGCTAATAAAGCTGAGGCACCATGAGGAAAAAAGGTTTGTATCATAAGCGAAGAGTGATGCAAACTTTAAAATACTCAGTACTTGGATCTGCACTACCTCTTTTTAGAAACTTTGTCTTCTTACATTATTCAGCTTGGGAGCAAAGACATTTGTAATTGACACAAAATACTTTCCCTCCCTATAATACATTGGGTAATAAAACCTTATGTACTGAGAAACAGATTTAAGTGTAGCACCTGTTGAAGATTCAAAGGAAAATTTGGGGCACAATTAACTTCTAATGTAATTTGTGTTCTGTAGGGAGTTTTCCCAGTGACAAAGAATATGTCTTATGTGTGTGCCTGAAAGGTCTCTCAAAGGACAGATACGCACACAAAAAAAACAAATAATGGCCTCATGTGTGGAACTGAAGGAAGCCGGGAGCCAGGGATGGAGGAGACTGTCGCTGAACATTCTTCCGTCCTTTTGTTTGTGAAACACTGTGAATGTGGTGTCTATTGAATAAATGAATAAATAATGGTATTTACATTTTTTAAAATAAGAAGTTGGCTCCAGATATCTCTGAAACATTTATCTGAGGTAAATAGAAATGTGCCTTATGGCTTCATTCCCAAAGAAATTTGCATCCCAGACCCACACCAGAGCTTCGGTTTCCAGGGATTTACTTCCCACCCTCCCTGGAATCCTGTGGCCTGATTAACTCTAGTGCCCTGACTGTGACACAGGGGTCCTAAGTCACAGCTATGGGCTCTGCTCTGCCAACACCCACCTCCCTCCAGGCAAGCACCCATTGAGATTCCAGTCAACCCACTGCCGCCTCCCCTTTTCCAGGCTCTGGCCTCTCTCTTAGTCCAGGGCCATGAGTTGCCTCAGCCTGGTGTGAGAATATACTTACCCAAAAACATGGGCCCCAAGTACTCTCAAAGTCATGGTCATGCTTCTCATCAAGACAGTTCTTAGAGCCTCCTGCACAGAGACTGGAGAATCAACCACTCTGCTGTTTCCTATGGCTCCTAAAGCCATTCCCAAAGAGTTCAAGCACTGGCAGTGAGAGCAAGGAATTTCGGATTTAGTCACACAGAGCGTATTTACAAAGTAAGATCAAATGTCTAAACCGCCATGGTGACATCAGTGCAGACCTTCCCCGACACAGGCCAAGACAAGGTGCAAACTGCCAGCAGACTCACACCTCTGGCCACCCCCATGACCCAGGCGCACCCATGCCCTTTGGCACATAACCTGCAATGTGTCCTGGTAGCCAGAATATATCTCTGACTCCACTGTCCAGACTGGCAATGGGACTTGTTTTGGCCAACAGAATGTGAACAAATGTTACACTGCCCTAACAAAAAAGCTTTAAATTCAACATTGTGGTTCAGTATGGTGTATTCTGCCATCTGCCATAGAATAGCCTGTCTGGGCAAAGGCTGCTCCTTGAATGAGAAAAACCAGGCAGGGCCCTGTAGCCTGAAGAGCAGCCCTGGGTTACATGAGCAAGAAATTAACATTTGTTTATTTTTGGAACAATGCGTTAAGGTAGCCAAGCTGACTGATACTTAGCCCTAAGTCATCTGAGTCACATGACCAGTGGGTTTGCTTGTCAACCTCCTTGCACACACAGAGATGTGGTCCTGCTGGGGCTCACTGAAAGGGCTCAGGGACCAGCCATGATGCTCAACACACTGGAACTATTTCTAATCTCATAGAAAACTGGAAGGTCATCTGGACTAACAATTATCAATAATAGAGGCACATTTGCATATAAAATTTTCTTTCAATAGGGGCACTGCTGGATTGTTTGGGCCAATCTGTGCTAAGTAGAACTGAATTACCTAAACTTCCTTTCTAGTTTAATATAGACATTCTGGTATTCATCCATTATCAAACTTTGTTCACGTAAAAATTCATTCTGTATGTATTTATCAGGCACCAAACTGTATGCCAGGAACTATGCTAGGCTATTATTTTGCCATAAACTATGTATATTTCACTGTAGTTAAAGGTTATTTTCATTTTTTGCAAAACAAATGGTACTATTCTTATGTGAATTCAGGTGTGCAGTGTGGTAGAACAGACCAGGGAGGAGGAGAGGTGCTTAATGCAGAATACCTTTTACATCACTAAAAGTCTTTCCTCGATTTCCTGGAGAGGTCATTTAGTACAGTAAGAACACAGCCTCCGAAATCAGACTCCCAGCTTTAAGCTTTACACATGTAGTTTTACCACTTAGTGGCTGCATGACTTTGAGCAAACACCTCTTTAAGCCTCAGTTTCTGCATCTGTAAAAGCACCTACCTCATTGGTTTGCCATTAGGAATAAGTGAGAAAAGCACATAAACTTCAGACACAGATCCTGGCATTATGTAAGAATTTAATATATATTATTGACTATTATTAGTTCTGTACTCGTGGTCATCAAGTACAACAATTTCATTTTACTTCTCATTTAGCAATCTTACTTCTCCCAATGTCTCCATTAATAAATAAAGAACTGTAGTTGAGATATTACAGGATCTTATTTCTAAATGAAATATTAAATATGAGGAAGAGGAAAATGAAGTCCATACATGTTTTGACTATAGGTTTCCACAAAACATGGGATTTTCTTCTGTATAGAAATAATACATAAACACTGAAGAATGGGGACTTTTTTCTTTGTTCTTCTTCTATTCTTTACTTTTTTGTACAAGAGACTATGTCTAGATTTGCACATGTGCTTGTCAGAGAGAAATTAACATAGGAAATTTTCCTTCCTTACTCCCACACGACACATCTGCCAATCTAATACTTGCAGAAGCAGTAAGAGATGAGGAGGCTACAGCTTCGGAGAACAAATAACCAAATTAACAGAAATTTGGAAATAAGAACAAAGTATTTGGTGTCTGCCTGGAAACAACCTCCAGCTGAAGAGCTCTCTTCTCAAATATCAGAAACCTGCTGGGACAGAAGGCAGGATTTGCAAAGCCTAGAAAGATCCAAGCCACATGCTATCCTTCCAGACAAAATGCTACAGCTATATTCTATCTCTGCCTTGATCTCCCCTTCCTAAAAGGTGTGCTGGGCTCCTCTTTTCAACGTCCCCTAGGGACTTACTTGCAGACATAAAACTATCATCAACACAAAAAAAGCGGCAGAAACAGAAATTCAAGGAACTATTAGGTTTAACCCTGGTTAGCAATGAAATGGTCCAAGACCCCAGAACCAGAAAAGTCACACAGCCTACTTCCCTCCCTGCAAACAGTTCAGTTTCCACAACAGGAGCTTCTCTATCCTATTTGCAGGGTGAGGTGCCAAATATTTACTGAGGATACGCTGTGTGCCAGTGCTGTGCGGAATTCTGCAAAAGACACACAAGTGGGTGCATATCGTTGATGCTCCACACAGCTGCCTTCAAGGATTTAACGCAGATCATGAACAATAGTGCTAATTGTTCATTCACTCACAAATATTTATTAAGCACCTACTCTACCTAGGCCCCATTCGTTATACTGAAGATTCAGTAGAGAATAAAACATTTTAAAATTCTGCCCTCAAGAAGCACACATTTTAATGGAAAGAAAGAAGTGATAAGCAAGATAAAAAAAAGTAAAACTTATTAGACAGTGATCAGGAGAAAGGATTAAAAGCAAAGTAGGGAAGAAGGATATGAAGTGTACGGGGATTTCCACTTGGGGCAGAGTGGCCGGGGGCGGGGGGGCAGGGGTGGACACAACAGAAGGCAACATCTGACTGACACCTGGAGGAAGAGAGGGCATAAGTGTACATCTGGGGGTGGGGAGAATTTCCAACAAAGGAAGCAGCAAGCGCCCACATCATGTGAGACACTGGCCAGGTATTAGCAGAGCAGGTAGGAAGCCAGGGTGGCTAGACAAATGGGGGCAGGGAGCTAAGGCTGAATGGACACATCAGATGGGCAGTTCACACAGAGCCTGCCCAACCACTGGAAGGGCTCTGACGGTTCTGAGCAGAGAAGCTGCGTGCTCCGACCTCTGTTTTAAGAAATCACTCTTGTTGCTGTGTTGAGTGCAGGGTGGAGGTGGGCTGGGGGAGTGGGGCAGCCCGTCAGGAGGCAATGGTAAGGAGGGTGGAGACTAATGTTGAGTCACCTGCACACAGGGTGGACCAGAATGAATCACTAAAGGCCACCACTCTTTGGAGTTGGGAACAAGTGTGTCTCAGGGTTCGATCACCAGGAAGGCAACATGAAGAAGCAGGAAAAGTCCCACAGTGTACCTGAGAATCCCTTTCCTCATTATAAAGCAGGGACAGTGATAATGGCAGACCTGACCATGACCACAGGCAGAAAGGAACGCCACAGCGGCTATTAGAGACGGCCCTTGAAGACGAGCCCTGTTCTTCACAGTCAGCAGCCCGATGAACAGCTTCTAGAAACAAGCAGGTTCTTTCTCAGCATAAACTTCAGCATAACTAACTCAAGAGGTAGTGTTGCCAACAAGATGTTCTTTAAAGAAAGACTTGAGCCATTCATTGAAAAAGAAGAAATCCTCACACACCTAGAGAGAGAGCAGGTCCATGGTCACCCTCTGGCCTTTCAGCCTCCCAGCTGTGACAACTGGAGCAGCCTCCGTCGCTTTGCTCTTTTCTCAATGTCATACTACCTTTGAAACTGCATATAAAAACTGAACACAGCATTCAGATCAGGGTCTGAGCCATGACCAGAGGGAAGACAACTCCCTGATCTGGCCAGGCCCCACTGCTTTAATATCCTGAAGCAAGCTTGTTTCAAGGAAACACCACACTGCTTCACTTGGCATCCAGAAAGAATCCCAGATCTCAGAGCATTTCTGTCTATGCCCCTGGCTGTCTTTCCCCAGGCAGGAGCTGTGTTTGCCCCATCTCTGTCAAGCCTCTGCTGTTTTGATGGATAGCTTCTCATACATAGTTTTTCAGGCCACTTTGAACTCTATTCCCATCTTTCAAGATATTAACAAATCCAAATTTGTCATTATATGTGTTATAAACAGTGTTACCTTTACTTATCCAGGCTACTAAAAATGTATTAAATAACACTAGCTGTTAGTGCACATTCAAATTCTAGGACATGTAAAAAGGCTCTCTTTCCCTATGTGAATTACAAATCAAAGAGGCACCCATGGTCCCAGCAATAGAGGCCTCTCTCATCTTCAGAGGAGCCCACCTTCCTGAGCTCTCACTAGGAGAAGCACACGGCCAGTGGTTCAGGGGTGGGCTCCGCGGCAGACCACCTGCTCTGCCACTGACTTCGGGGTGACATCGGCTAAGTGACTTACTCTTTCGTTGACATGGATTCCCTATCTGTAAAATGGGATAACCCTAGGACCTCCCTCAGAGGGCAGGATGAAATGAGTTAGTACATATAAAACAGCAGAGTGCATCCACATTCACACTCTTCACTCGGCATCCAGAAAATGCTAGGTAAATTTCTTAGCATTTGTAGGCCAAGAAAATGCTAAGCTCTTTGCATGTTTTTTCCCTCTTAACGTTTTATTTTGAAATAATTACAGACTCAAAAATAGTTGCCAAATAGTTGCAAGAATAGTACAGAGAGGTCCCTGTAACCTTCACCCAGTCCCTGTAACCTTCACCCAGTCCCCGCACCCCCATGGTAACATCTTATGTAAGCTTTATCTTTTTTTTTAATACATAAGTATAATTTTAGAAAGTAAATAACATTATCAGCCCCATTGCACAGATAAGGAAACTAAGGCTTATTTATAGAAGTCAGATAACTTGCCCTGGTCACACAATGAGTCATCAGAGGGTAATTCTAGAGGCTACACTCTTACTGCTCACCCCCACCCCCACAGCACCCGTGGAGCAGGACTGGAAAGGAAATAGGGAGGAAAGGGTGAGGGCACTGGCTCCCTTACCCGGATACAGGTTACAGCTCTGGTAGCTCTTCCTGCATGCAGATCTGAAGCATAAGCAAAGATCCCTCAAGAAATGAAATAACGGATTTGTTCAAATGCAGTGTTTGGGGAGTACATGCTCCGCAAATCCACGGGGCAACATTTCAGAACCCTCAGAGTGACAGGGAGTCTCATAGCGCCCCTCTATCCACATACTTTACCATCTAAAACAGCTCCTTAGCTGGACTAGCAAAGGCCCCTGCTTTCACTTTCCCATTTCTTCCAGAAGCCTCAGTCCAGTCAGGAGCATTTTCTGAGTCGGAAAACTGCATGATTCTCCTACAGAAATGCTCAGGTGGACACCTTCAACTCTTCCTGGGTCCCAGTGGTGAAGCCTCAGGACCCGGGGCATTTCTTAGTCCCTGCGTACAAATGGCTGATGTATCTAATTTGGTGCATTCCCAAAAGTGAAGAGGTTAAGTCCAGGACTTCCTCCTTTTCTCTGTAGTAAGAGAGTTCTTAATATCTGTCCTCCTCTAATCTTTAGAAAACTTCCCATATGTTCTACATTCTTAAAAATAATTTCTAACACTCTGCAATTGTAGTCGCCATTTTCTAAGGACCCTAAGATATTTTGAGAATGAAGAAAGGAAATATTTAGCAGGAAATAAGAGATGCAAATGGCTACCTTTGATGGGGAAAATTATAGTTTCTTTGGCTGGGGAACTGTGCCAACCCTAAGTGACAGGGTGTTAAAGTCACTCAGTGACCCTTGCATTCACTGCAATAAAGACCCTTTGTTTGGCAATATGATTCTCCAAGCAGTGAAGTGGCCAACTCAGCATGAATTCTCAATTCTAGATGAATTCAGCTCCTGGAACTCACCAGAGTCTGGAAATACCCTGAATTTATTACTTATAAAATATATTTGTCCACAGCTTTTCCTACTATCCCTCACAGCCAAACGCATCCATAAATTCCATTGCTTTGGCTCAAACAGCTATTAGAAATAGTATTCTAACTTCCTGACACCAACCCTAATATTTCGGCTGCTGCTATGACATCCACACATTTGGATTTCAAAACCAATGCCTAGGATGAGGAAGGAATACCCTGTGGTATAGAGAAAGAAAAGTAACTTTTTATTCCCCGAGAAAGTCCTTTTGAAAGGTACAAGCATCTTTTACTAACAGCGTGAAAAGGTAAAGGTTAATATAGATGTTACTATGGTGATCCACACATTTGCAAACCCAAAAGGGATTTTAGCTTTGTGCTGTACTGTTAGATAGGGATGAAGATAATTTGTTAACATCGGTTGATGAGAACTACAGATTTGCTGACACCTGACATTTGTTTTCAAGAGTCTCGCTGATTTTTCGTACTTCCAAATGCAACTCAAAGTCCAGATTTTAATCCTACAATCTCTAAAATTCTCTTAATTTGGCCACCTTAGAGATTCCCTTATTCCTCCAGCAAAATGGGAATAATAACTCCCATTTTAAAAACAATCCTATTTCAAGAATCTATGAAAATGTTCCATAGGCATACTTACCTAAAATGCTTGCCTTCTCTTGACTACGAGAGCCCAAATTTGTGACACCTTAACATTCAGTTCAAGAAGTATATTTTTTCTAGGTAAATACTTTCTTATACTTTTTTCTACTTTCTCATTTCTTTTTGAAAATTCAGAAAAATTTCACAATAGGATTAATTACAACTACATGAGAGCCTTAATTTCACTGTACTGTATACTTAAAAATGGTTAAAATGGTCAATTTTATGATATATATATTTACTGCAATAACAAAACTACATGATAGTACATATAATTTTTAGTTTAATCCCTATTTAGAAAATCAAATAAATTATAAAATAAGGAGAAAGTACACCTGGATATATTTTTTGTTTTACTCCCCCATCCCAGAAACACTAAGGTCTATAAATTTAACCAACTTGTGCTCTCCTGTCTTGTACAAAAATATGACCTTCATGACCCCACAATTTCATATGGAAAGAATGAACAAAAGCATTCACAGGGCTATTTCTTCCTATTTTAAATATACAGACTTTTATCCCACAGCAATCAACAACATAGTTGCCCAGAAGAGCTAGTAGGCTTCACTAATACCTATTTGAATGTATTTCACCCTGATGTCAAAGGCCCTTTATCAGTATCAGGAAAACGCTGAGGCTTAGCCTTCAGAGGAAGGGCACCTAACCTGGGGTCCTCAAGACCCAGGAACTGAATGACCCAAGAATGGTACATAGGCACATGTGGGCATTTTTCTGGAAATAGGACTCACACTTCCTTTTCAAATGATTAAGAACCTAAATCTCACTGCAAAGACTACCCATTCAAGGTTGGGGCAAGAATGGAATGAAAGCCTGCCTGGACGCCCATGAGCACAGTTCAGCATGTACAGCTCATTTGTGTGACGCCACTATAAAGAGAATCTAGGTATCCTCTTGAGGGGACATGGCCTCCTTAAGGAAGGACACACCCATTGACCTAATTTGTTGTTCCGTATTGTCTCCGTGGGTGACAGGTTACACCTGGAAATGAAAAGCTGCTGTCCAGTGTAAAGCTTCCTGTAACTGGAACACAATGACCCTTTAGCAGAAGGCACTTGGTAGGGCTCTGCATGCAGCACCCAGGCCCACCAGCCCTCTTCCAGGCCTGGAAGCTTTTGGAAGCTTCAGTTCTAACCACATTGGGAAGACCTGTGGTTATAGGGCAGCGCCATGCAAGCAAGGCTGTTCGTGATCACCATGTCTCAGCCCCCTGCCTTTTCTCAGTGGCTGCTCGGTCTCGTTATCAACCTCCCTCTGCAGATGAAACCTCCTCTGCTCCCCTGTTCCTGCCACCTGCCACTGCAGCCCCATCCTGGGGGCTTAGGCCTGTCCACAGCACCCCCACATACACACACTCCCCTCAGATGGCCCTGTGCAGTTGAATGCCCTGTGAACTCACCTACCCATCCTCCCATCAGAGTTCTAGAATGCCTCTCCTGACTCCTGGAACTTCTACATCTGGAAATTCCTCAGGCACTGTGGAATCAACACAACCCAAGCTGACTCCTGGTCTTTCCAAAGCAAACCCACCTGGCTCCCCGCTATCTGTGAGGAGCATCACTGTTCCCCTAGCGACTCAGATTCAAATATCCACCGTCACCTTCGGTGGGCCACCAAGTGCTAAAGTCAGCCTCCATGAGGCCTCTGCACCTGTGCCCACCACCACACTCTTCCCACAAGTGCTAGTGAGAGGCCTCACGACTGCGCACCTGAGATACTCTAGTGTGGACTAACTCATGCTCCCCTCTCCTGCGGGCTCTCTGCCTCCACACCTAACTGCTGACTGCTGCCAGACTGATTCGCCTGGAAGCCTCAGTGTCCCCATGCATAGGGATCTTAAGATCAGTATGAGGATTAAGTGGGATAGACCTGTGTAACACCCCAAGGCCCTGATGTGGGAAGTCCTTCCCATGTGAACACAAACTTCTACAAGCACAATGGTGGAGACCCTCTGTGCTCTGGGATGGCATGAAATCTTGCATTACGTCTGTTTAAAGGTCAAATCCAATACGCTGAGGGAGAAGGCCAGGAAGCTCCTTCTCTAAAGGCTTTGCTGGCCATTCAGGAATGGAAACCCTGAGCAGGTCCCCTCTCCCGACACTACAGCCAACCCGACAGACTTTTATGAAACATGTCATACAAGGTTGCTCTCCACCATGGAGCAGGCCCAGTTTCATTAACCAAGTAGCTATTTGGGCTCCAAGGGGACCAGAGCTGCCCTGTTTTAAACCTGGTTTCTCCCTGTAATGTAAGGCTTGTTGAGTGCTCATCTTCATGTGGCCCAAACCACACCTGCACAGATTTGATACCCAGAGTATAATTGGGTGAAAGATCCCTTTGGAAGGTACCCAGAGGATGGGAAAAGGAATCCCTATGGCAGCTATTACTGTGGCCTAAATGATTCACAGAAGTGTGTTTTCAGTTACCCAAATACAAGGTTCAAGGGCACTTAGTAGTCTTGCAAGAGGAACCATGGTTTGGGCTAATATGAAACAAGGGGGCAGGTGTAAGCAGGGCTCACCTCCCGAGGGGTTCTCACCTGGCTGGGGGCCCCCCCAGGAGAGACTGGTCATGCCCCGGCTCTGCACTCCTGCAGCCTCAGTCTAGTCAGAACATCAGAAAGCCCCATGACCCTGAACTCAAAATACAATGGAACTATTGTATGCAAATATATAATTTATAAATAGATATTTCATAAACTAGCCTCTTTTATTTAAAAATTATCAGCAATAATTCTATATTAGAAATGATACTGCTTTCCTCTCATTTTCTTTTTATTGTTGGAGGTTGTATAATCCCAGAGCTGGAATTTTCTAACATCCTTTAGCGTATCTCCTGGCAGTGTCAAAAACCACATCCCGAGGTGTCATCTCTGGAATCACACAGGCTCACAGCTATTTATTACAAGCACACTTGGCTAAGTCACATACTGATATGATTACCAGGAACAAAGTGTGTGTGTGGAGGAGAGTGGGTCTCATTTTTCTGAGTCACTGCTATTTCCTTTACCCAAAGCCCAGTGCTCCCTCCAGGAAGATGCAAACTAGCCAACTGGAAGACATCAAAGCATCCTCCATTTTCACAGCACATGTCGTGTCACAGTGTGTTAATGTCTTCATTGCAAAAGGACACTTGGCAAGGTCACTGAGGGCCAGCAGCTGTGCTCCGAATCATGAGCGGGTGCATCTGTGCACATATTTGCACACGCCACTCTGTCCTGCTGCTAAGAAAACCTGCCCTTCCAAGTCACACAGCCATGCAGTCAGAGAGCCTTTAGAGCTGTTAGAGACCCTGGAGCTCTGGCCCACTCCCTGCACTGTAATCAGGAGAAACAGTCCCATGGAGGGTAAGTGGATTGGCCAGGAGTCTGTAGTTAGACAGCCGTTCTCCAACATCTCACCCCACAGCCTCTCAGAGCCCAGACTCTCTGGTTTGGACTTAGTACTTCTGCAATTTTCCTTCCTTAGAGAATATCTATGAATTTCTACATTTAGGTAAATAAAAAGCATGGTCCAAGAAGGAGCTGTAATTATTCAAAGAAAACCATTCTCCCTTCATTAACAGGAAAGACCATGGTATGTGGTGTTTATCTTGCAAACGTGTGCCCACATAAAATTTAAATAATTAGTTATAAGGGCCAACTTAATTCAATTATAAATTCCTATTACCCAAATAAGTCTCAAGAAACAGAGTGATCATGCCAGCAGTGTGCTATATTTCATGCCCAAATGCAAACTTGCCATCTGCTAAGGCACATGACAAGGCTTTCAAAGAAAAGTGACTATAGGTTATTTAAAATCATTATCAGAAACAGACAGACTGCGTCTTGGGAGGTGAGTTGCTACAGCCCCGTGACAACAGCAGAACTGCCCTCCAAAGTGGATCTCAGCGCAGAAAGAGACTTTTTTCCTGACTTCCCACTTGATCAGCAGGGACAATGCTCCTTTTGGAACAGCCATCTGGATTCAAAAACACAGAAATGGTCTTAAAAAATTGCACATGCTTAAATGTCAAGAGTATGTGGCAACTTCAAGAAGGGTGGAAAAGCTGATTTTCCTACCACATTTTCTATATCATTTTAGTCACCATAGGCTGAAGCAGTTGGCTCATGTCAGTGGCTTAGGTGGCATGAAAGCCTTTTTGCCATTCATAAAATCATGTGGAAATAGATCTAATTTGATTTCTAGTACACAACAGGTCTGCCTCCATGCAGTCTTAACACCTTTTATTCTTTCTCACAGGAAGTCAAATTTTAAATTAAATTTAGATGGAAATTATCTAAGAAACCACCTCCTATTGGAAGGCTCGCAGATAAGAAAATAAATTGCTCAGGAAAGCAGAGATTCAGGCAAATCTCAGTTGACTTATGAACTCTTCCTAAACTTTATACCCTCTATGCAACTACTAACATCCTTAGAAAAGCAGTGGACAAATACAGCTGCTAGACAGGAAGCTCCTTGAAGTAAGGGCTCCACCCTCTTCTCTTTTGTCCCATACAGTCTCTTACTCAAATGATATTTTATTAATAAAGGAATGAATAATGTGATTATTCACTCAACACATTTGTCAAGCATCTACTCTGTCAAGTTGTGGAGATATAAAGATGAGTAAGATGAAGTTCTTTTGTTTGCCTGAAAAGATTTCCATTTATCTTAAAAACTAAATATACATAACACAAGAAGCCTCAAACGGCATCTTACACAAATTTCACCACAAATATAAAGAAACTACAAGTGAGCTCTGCTTCTTCCCACAGCCTTCTATGAGTAGATTGTTACCAGCTGAGCATTTCCAAGAGTCCAAGGGAAAAAAACTTAAAGCACATTTCTTTAAAAGCCAAAGTGAAAATGCTGAGTACCTGGTTTGGTTTATTGTGAACGCCGGTTCAGACTAAATTTCCTACAGAGTTGAAGTAACCCTGGGTACCCTCAACAGTTAGGAGATTTCAACATGACCCACACCAGCAATAAGGTAGGATCTTGCTCTTTAATTCCCACTGAATTTCCTCAGTCACCAAAACTGAATTGTGTCTTGGGAGGTGAGGTGCTACAGCCCCGTGGCAACAGCAAAATTGCCCCTGGGATCTTTCTCATCGCCGACACGTTCCCTCACATTGGGTGTAGATTCTGGTACCATAATCCTGCCATGCATTTGGGAAACCGGAGCTTACAGCTGCCCCAACAAGGAAAGGTTCCTGTCTGGTGCAGGAGCCTGGCACTCATCTCCCCTCTCTGTATGGTTCCTGAGAAGGGAACTTCTGGGCTGAAATCCAGCCCTGCCACTCAGACAAGCTGAGTCATTTACTGGATAATTACTAGCCCCCCAGAGCCTTGGCTGCCTCATCTCTAAATAGGGATAGTATTGGCACCTACCTCAGAGAGCTGTTCTGAAGATTAAATTCAAATAATGCTGCACAGAGCCTGATGTAGGCACTCAGCTAGTACCACCCAAGTTCACGCTCCTTCACCCTGTGTTCCATCCACAACCTGGCAGATGGGAGTAGGTGAGCCGGAGGAAGACAGCTGCTATTTACAGACAACTTCATCAAGTAGATCAGAGCACCACAACAGCTCTGCAAGAGCACCACACAAGAGCATATCGCAACCCAGCTGCACAGTGGACTCAGCCAACCAGCTGTCAGATCGAGCTCTCTCCAGGGAGAACCATCCACCTCCGTATGAATGGAACTATTTGTCACATCCATGAGATGCTCACAGCACACATGTCCAGCCTAACTCTACTCCACACAAATGCAAAAGCCTTGGCAAGAGCCACAGTGATTGGCAATCTTAGAATGAACCCTATGTGGGAGGCACAAATGGTCCCCAGAAGACGTCCACATCCAAATCCCCAGAACCTGTGAACACGTTAGGTTTCATGCCAATGAGAAATGAAGGGTGAAGATGGAATCAAAGTTGCTAATCATCGGACCTGAAGATAAGGAGATAACTCTGGATTATCCCAGTGTGCCCAAGGTAACCTCAAGTGTCCTTAAAACAGAAGAGAAGATTGGAAGAGAGAATCAGACAGAAGGGAGCATGAGAAGGTCTCAGTCTGATGTTTCTGGCTTTAAAACAGATGGATGGGGCCACAGGTCAAGGACACGGCAGCCTCTGAACACTGGCCAGGGCAAGGAAACACATCCTCCTCCCTCAGGTTCCTGGAGGAACGCAGACTGCCTACATCTCGATTTTAGACCAGTAATACTCGTTTCAGACCTCTGAACTCTATAACTGCAAGACATCAATCTGTGCTATTTTAAACCACTAAATTTGTGGTAATTTGTTGCAACAGCAACAGGAAAGTAATGCGCTGTGTTACCCTACCAAGATCTCTTGAGCTGAGATTACACAGACCCTGAGTGAGAGCTTTTCGAATTCTCCTTTACCCTTGATGATTCTCGGCTATTCTGACCCTTGGCTTTGGGGTTGAAGCCAGTTGCTTCTATCCATCTTTACAGGAGTCTTTCTTCACTGAGTCACTTTCCAGATCACTCAGGAAGTTGTTTTGAAAAGGAAGGAGAAGAGAGGTGGTTGCTGAGATCCTAGGATGCTGTTGAGGAATGAAGTGCAATCCCCAGATCTGCCCTATTGCAGCCCTGCAACATCAGAGCCTCCTTCCTTCCTTCCTGCCTTCCTCCCTTCCTTCCTCCCTCCCTCCTTCCTTCCTTCCTTCCTTCCTCCCTTTCCTTCCTTCCTTCCTTTCTTTCCCTCCCTCCCTCCCTTCCTCCCTCCCTTCCTCCCTTCCTCCCTCCCTTCCTTCCTTCCTTCCTTCCTTCCTTCCTCCCTTCCTTCCTCTCAAGAATGCGTAAATAATCCTCAATCTTTATCCAAAGAGCCGATTAAATACTCAGTGATTTTCACACTTTTGGGACCATTACCCATAGCAATAAAATGCACTTTTATATCACAGTCTAACACACACACAACCAAGACAAAATTTTTGCAAAACAATACTTACCCTGACACCAAAGGAAATGTACTCTATTTTCTCTTTTCTTTTCTTCTCTTCTTTCCTTTTCTATCCTATTCTATTGTATTTTTTACTGTATTCTATTCTATTTTCTATCCTATTCTATTCTGTTCTATTCTTAATTCCAACCAGCAACTATTCGATTGATCTCATGACCCCTTAATGGATTACGCCTCTCAGTTGGGAAAATGGTGTCCTAGAAGTCTTAATACCTGTTCCAAGATGCTCCTTAGACAGATCCAAGGAGGACACCCTTAGAAACTTCCTCAAGGCATTAGTCAGCTCCAGACCGTTCCTCTCCCCTGCCCACCACCATCCACACAGGCTGAGATGACTCAGGGTCCCATTTGGATTCCAGTCATTTCTATGATAACAGTCACTCCCCCTCCCCCACCACACTCCGAGCACACACACAATCTCATCACCCCTTGAAGGGATGGAATTAAAGGTACCAAATGTGGAAAACCGTGACTCACTACTCAACCAGGTATATGACTATAAATGTCACTCGAGTGAGATCATAGCAGGGGCTCACAGCAAGGGAGAACTAACCATGCCTGGAATGCGAGGGCTGGGAGCCAAGACCTCTGACTGTTTAGACCAAACCGGAGTAAGGAGATGAAATACCACAGCATTTGAATGAAACACCAAATGACTAAAACTGCAGTGGTGAACTTCAGGACTCGCAACATATACAGGAAGGTTACCAGTGAATATGCCAAACATCTTGTCCTGGTCCTTGGCAAGCCTGTGCTGCAGGTGACCTGTTAAACAGGCCTGGGCCTGCCCCCCTCCTCGCCCCCCGAGTTCACCCAGGCGCCCCTGGATGCTGGCCTCAGAGCACATGCTGCAATGAGCAGCTAAGAACGTCACAGCACCTTTTTTATGTAAGACTGCCTAATGTGCGCAGAGATTTTTTTTTTAATGGGAAATTTCACCCTCAATTACTTGTCATTCCACCTAATGACATATATTAGAGCTTATCTTTTCACAGGCTAATTTTAGACTGATACCAATTCACAGATGACTAGCTTAGAAAAACATAACCTTGCTTTGCAAATCCAGTCCTTGCTCTCTAGCAGATCCAGCCTACAGCAGAAGAGCTGGCTAGGCCAAAGGCGGTAGGGGCAGTGGGCCACGTCTTCAGTGGCAGGCAGGCAGCCCCTTCCCCTTCCCCTCCCAACAGCAGTGGTGCTGCCCAACAAGGGGGCAAAGTGACCATCACCGGGGCTGTTTCAGCATCTGGCCACCTCGGAACATGGCCCTTGCAGAGGCCTTTGTCTTCTCAACGGTTTTTCTGGCAGAAGATACTGAGGTTGGAAGCAGTGCACACTTCTGGCGGAGCACACCCCTACCCTGCTCCAGGAAGGAGTCAGTGCTCCTCTAATCCCAGTGCCCCTGGGAGTATTTTATTAGATTCATCCATGATACTATTACTGAGAAAAGATGAAGGCTAGAGCCCACCGGGCATGGTCCTTAGAGGCCATACTGTCATAACGAGGATCTTCATTAAAAACAAGTTTCCAGAGTGTAACAGAAGATGGGTCAATTTCCTATCATGTTTCTGACTTACTCCTGCAGGATGAATGACCCTGGCACATCTGCTGTCCCTGAAAATGCACCCCATGCAGCTCTCTCACTCTCATAGGTCATACGCACACTCCCTGTGCCTGTGGACCCTTGCTCTCCCGGCTTCCCTCTGCCAGCCTGGGCCCCATGGCTGGTCACTTTGGTCTCTCTCATGCCACTGTCTTTAGCTTTCAGTCTCCTGGTCCTGCATTTTCTCTGCTAACCTTTCCACCCCGAATGAGTCAAGCCAACCATCCCATCTGCACACCAACTCCATGCTCCTATCCCCTGCTGGGGAAAATCAAAGAGCAAGGAGTCCCCAAAACATAAACAGTCTCCAATCCTAGGGGCCCAGGAACCCTGCCATACCTCTGTAGACAGGTGCCCTTCCATTTCACCAGGTGACATGCAAAGCTTGAACCCCCAGCCCTCACATCTCTTCTCACTAGCCTCTGACAACATGGAGAAAATCAAGGCCATTAGGTGAGAACACCATCAACTGCCCTTCCATGACCTCTCGCTTCTCTCCCTGTCCTCGTCTCAGGGTCAGGACAGCCCTCCTGGTCCAGTGCTGATGCTCTCACACATGCTGCCCATGTGTCCTCCTTCCCTCCCTGGGGCCCTTGCTCTCCAGCCATTCATTCCCTTTCTCACCCATTTTCCTACCTTTCCCTCTAAACAGCTCTTTCCCCACCTTCTCCTCCTTCCCATTCTATGAACACAAAGTCTGAAGCAGATGCTACCACTTCCTACCCCTCAGCCCCCAGCTTTTAATCTTCAACCCACTATTGTTATGTCCCCATTTCCACTGGCAATGCTCTCGCTAAGGGTTCCAATGGTCTCCAAATCGCCAAACACAGTAACCCACTTCATCCCTTTTCTCACTCACCCCCTCGCCCGGATCTGACTCTAGCATCCATTCCCTGCTTCTTCAAACTCTCTCTTCACACAGATTCTAGGTCCCCATCCTCTTCATTTTCCACAAATAATTGTTGAATGAATGTCCGAAACAAGATTCACCCTTCTATCCTCAAACCTGTTCCCTTTTTTGGATTCTCCATTCTTTGAATTCCAAGCGCCAAGGACACCCTTGAATCACACAAGAAGAGCCCTCGGGGCACCCTAGACTTCCGTCCACCATCCACCCTACCTCCACTCAGTGGTCAAGCCACACAACTTTTACCCCTCCATGATGTCTCTCATGTCTTCTCCCTCCTTCCCACCCTGAGAACCATCACCTGATGCCTGGCTCTCATCACTTGAACATGATCCAGCTTGATGGCCTCCTTTGGACTTCCTGCCCCTGGTTACCATGGCACCTCATGACCTGACTCTGCCTGGCTCTCTAAGGAAAAGGCAGGACATTAGATGAGGACCATACTGGTCAGGGGGAGCCCCCCGTGAGAGAGTGACTGCTGAGATGAGCTTGGGAAGACAGTTGGAGGTGTTCAGGCAAAGAAATGTGGGGTGGGGAGGAGGCAGAGTGATGAGCATTGCAGACAGAAGAACAGATGTCCTGGGCCCTAAGTTTGGAAGGGGTGTGGCATGCTCTAGAAGGCAGCCAGTGTGGCTGGGGCCAGGGATGCTCAAAATGGGGCATCTGGTTGGATGAGGCTGGTGAGGACCCAGGGCCAGATGACCCAGGACCTTGGGATGCAAATGAGAACAGTTTCCTCTTCAGAAAAATGGGTGGCAGGGGAGTGACAAGATCAGATCTGAATTTTTAAAAGGTCCCTCTGTAAAACTATTTCATTAATAAAGTAATGATGGATACTCCCCTGACATGATAAAATATATCTCAACCTAAAACTCAGTATTTAGAATGAGAACAGTAGTAGCATTTCACTACTCAGGAATAAGACAAAATGTCCACTACTGTGGTTGTTTGAGGAGCTGTCCAACACACTTGAGAAAAAGAAACTAGAGATTTAAAAATCAGGAAAAAAAGGTAAAAATTATAACTGTTTGCATATGATATTTTCATAAAACTAAAAACCCCAAATGAATCCACTAAGAAATTATTCAAATCATAAGAGAATCTAAATCCAGTAAGATGGTGGGAGAAAATTTCTCTGTAGAAATATAGCTTGCTTGCATACAAACAATAACCATTAAGAAGAGATGTTAGCCCAAGAAAACAAATCCCTGATTCAAAAAGATACATGCACCCCTATGTTTACTGCTGCACTATTTGCAATAGCCAAGATATGGAAGCAATCTAAGTGTCCATAAAAGATGAATGGATAAAGATGTGGTACATATACACAATGGAATATTATTCAGCAATAAAAAGAAAAGAAATTCTGTCAGTTGCAACAACATGGATGGATCTAGAAGGTATTATGCTCAGTGAAATAAGCCAGGTGATGAAAGACATATACCATATGATTTCACTTATTTGTGGAGTATAAAAACAAAGAAAAACAGAAGGAACAAAACAGCAGTAGACTCATAGACAGTGAGAAGGGACTAGTGGTTACCAAGAGGGAGGTGGAGGGGATAAAGGGGCACAGTAGTTTACAATCACAATAAAAGTTGATCGTGGGGACTGTTGAACCACTGTGATGTACATTTGAAACCAACATAAGATTGTATATTAATGATACTTTAGTAAAAAGAATAAGAGGTATTTGAAGGCCTCCATTAACAATAGGAACAACACAGAGAAATTCCCAAGAATAAAAGTAGAAGAATTAGACAAAAACCATAGAAGAGAATTTAAATTAACCTGGAGGACACAAAAGATTTAAAAAGTCTATGGACAGGAAGATTCAACAACTTAACCATCCATATTTTGGATACTTAGGAACCATAACCAGCCTCCTAAACTAATCTATAAACATAATGCAATCCCAATAAAAATAACAGATTTAAAAAAATTCAGAACAATCTTATTTTAGAGATTTTATGAAAATGTCCCTTCAGTTATCCTGTGGCTATACATTAAAGAGAGAAGGTGGATGGAGGCTGGACAGTGGGGGGCAGGGCTGGACTTTGCAGTGGTCCCAAGTGAAAGCTGAAGAAAGCTGGGCTGGAGCAGAGAAGGGGGTGTGTTCGCGAGACACCTGGTGAAAGCCAGAGGGCATGGTGATTGGCTGGACTTGGAGATGAGAGAGCTGTCATCCAACGATGACTCCTGGTTTCAGGTAACCAAATCTCCTGTAAATGTGTCTCCTCTTTACTAAAATCACTGCTTGGGGCAGCGTGTCTGGGCCACAGACCCAGCCGCAGATTTAACAAGGCCCTCCAGAAAGGCCTTTTAACTAGCTGTTCACAGCAAAGTGAAGCAGCAGTTTTGCCTTCTGGCTCTGTTAATTAGGTGTTCAGCATAGACCTTTGCTGGACAGATTATTTCAGTCTTGGGAAGCCTGACCCCTGTTCTTTCCCTCTCTGTGCTTTTTTTTCCTCTTGTGATTCAAAATTGTGTTAGAAAGAAATAGGGTGGTGACTATGTTTCAGTTTGAGCTTATCAGTCTCAATATTTACTTTAGCTGGGGCTGGACTACATCTGCACAGTATCTTTACCTTCCTATTTAATAAACAAATAAATCCTTACTGTCCAGCAGAATCCCCCCTCTGCTGGCAGTCCCCTTTAAGATTTGCCTTTTACTCCATTCGGGGCTCTGTCCAACACATTTTCAAACAGAACAAAGCGTGTTTAAATATATCACACAGGGTTGCCTCTCAAATATCTACAGAAATTATTTCAGTGAATGTGTTGCTTGATATGAAAAAGAAGTGTGTGTTTTTGGTACAAGGCATGTGTCTGTTAAAACTCAGGTGAAATATACCAATACTTCAGGTGGCACCAGTTTAGACGCAGCTTACCTCAAATACCTCGTGGTAGGGCTCTCTGCAGGGTCTACACAAAGCACTAAGGAGGTGCCTGAACCGGGGCTCGGTAATGTCCCCTGCACCAAATCGCCTAGGGGCCTTAAGAACAGATTCTGAGTCTGCAGGTCCAGGGTGGGGCCTGAGAGTCTGCATTGCAAACAAGCTCCCGGGTAATGCCATCCAACAAGCTCACAGATGGCACGTTGAGTAGCGAGAGTTTTTAGGTAGACTCCGCTATATTTCTCAAGAGTGAACCTGCAAATTGGGACACATTCTCTTGATTTACAAAATGGAGACTTTGCCTCTAGCTTAATGACAAAGAACCTCAAATATAATAAGTAAATGTATTAAAGTTTCTTTAGACTTTGAATATCTGGAGGTCAGAATACCCTACTCCCAATCTGACCTAGATGTTATATTTGCTTAAAAATTCATACCTAGGAAACCCTTCAATACTTAGGAAAGCCTCACAGTTTGGATTAAATAAAAAGGGAAGATTTAACTATGACATTTAAAAAAATTCAATCACATGTCAATTATTTCTCAGTAAAACTGGGGAAAAATACAATCAGGCTTATTATTTTCAATTTCACAAGGCAAACAAGCTTCAGGAGTTTTAAAAGTAGTTTGCTCTTTTAAATATTTCATACATGTCACCCTGGGTCATGTTGATCCTATTTCATTTACACTGTCTATGAACAAAAGAAAAGTCTGGGTCTTCCCAGCCCCTAGATGAATGATCACAAATTCTACATAAAAGAAAATAGAATTTCAAAAGTTCTCCTGCATTCATTTAAAATAAAAAACCTAATTAAAAAATAAAGAAACTTAAGTATCAGTGTCAGTGCATCAGAAATCATGTTTGTCAGTGGGCTTCATTGAACCCATTTTTGAGATAGAAAAAGTCCTAAAAGTCACATGAAAAGTCATTAGAATTTAAGGTCAATGCCATTTGGGGGCCCTTACTAAGCTAAGGAATGTCAAAGGCAATAAATCCTACCCACTCAAGTACCAGCTGCCTTGAGGGAAAGGTATGTGTGTGTCTCCCGACAAACACATAATCTCAGTCTAGTTGTTTGGCCTTGGAAAACATTTCCTTATCACCTGAAAAGTAGAATGCCTAAGAAAGGGTGCACTGACTGCTTTTTAAAAAGAGGGGAAGCAAGTGCACACATTTAAGCTGTTTTTCCTACAACCACACAGATCCGTGCCCCTGCATACAAAAGTCCACCCTGGCAGTCAGATTGTGGGAAGTGCCTCTCTGTTTTGCAAGGAAATGTGCAAAATACAGAATAAAAAAGTACAAAAAAATACAAAAAAGCATAGGTCTACGCAAATGCCTCACACACACTACCTTTTCCTCCTCCTGATTATTATGAATAGGGCTCACCCTGCCCTTCCTGATTGTGGGGGGAGAAAAATTTTTAAACATGAGATTTTAAAAACATTACAAGAAAATGAAAGTCAGAGTATGTCCAAATATTAATGACCCATGAAAAGTTTTCAATTAACTTGGGTTTTATTAAGACCAGTAACCTTCCACAGATCATCTTCCCACCATATAATCAGAGCTAATTGCCTCCCTGGATAACACCACACTTTAGAGTGAACTGATAGGTAGAATTCACTTAAATCTGGGATGGGTGGAATGGAGTGCAGAATCCAGAAATAGAGATGGGGCTTAAAAAAATATATATATGGAAAATTCATTGGACAGAGGAAACATCTGGCAGAGAAAAAATCTAGTTTGCATTGCTTCTCTGACACTTAGACTGTCATTTATCTTAACAACATGAAGAGTTTGCTGGCCTCTCAATCCACCTTCCTGTGCTACTGTTATCCCTTTAATTAAGAAAGCTGAATGAACGGTATTTGCAGGAGAGCCCCCATACCTGGGAAGTGCTCTTCCAGCACGGCTGCCGGTGGCCCACGGGCTCAGACCTGAGAACCAGATGCAGGGTCAGCTTACTCCTGGCTCCCATCAGCGCCCTCACCTGCCCAGTGGGGATAAATTACCTGCCCCCAGGAGTGTCCCTAGGCTCCTGAAAGCTTGAAGGGGTTCAATAAATGCTGAATGAATGAATTTTCAGATGAGATAATCATGTCAAACACACAGTCCAAATATTAGTTATTATTATTCTTTTAATCAAGGTTCTCAAAGCACATAATATTCCAGTAATTCAGTTCCCTGAGCTGACAGTTTGCTTGTTTCTTGGTTTATAGGAAACTTTAAGACTCCAGGTTCTTGGTATAAATTCCTCTTAACTTCCATTCTGGGCAAGCATAGCGGCAATAACAAGGCCACTGTAATGGTCGGTACTTGACATTATGCGTTTGTCACAGCCCACAGAACCACACAACCCAGAGTGAACCCCGATACACA
>JAVSCE010011319.1:0-15135 GCA_032199065.1 Smutsia gigantea
CCTAAGCTGCAGGCAACAGCAAGTGAGCTGCCCCACCGGTGGGCGCCAGAACCCCTGCCCCTCCCCTGCCCTCTGCCTTCACATTATCTGAGCCTCTGCGGCCTGAGTTCCCACTCCTGGTACCAAGTTTCATTTAGGTCCGAGATCTAAAGTAGGTGCTAGGTTTTAAGGAACCATAGGCCGCTTGTCATCAGACATGTGTAATTAAGGTTTAACCGGGAGGTCCAGGGGGTTCTCTCAGACATCCAGCTAAAGGGTGCAGGGACCGCCTACGAACTGGGAAACCGCCCTAACATTCTCTCTGGGGCCCTGGGTGTGGCCGTCCTTGCTCCCTCCCTGGACACTGGTGTTCCAATCGCCGGCCCCCCTCTTCAGACCTGAGGTGTCTGATGAGTCGTCTGTGTGCACACCTGAAATTGCCAGGCACCCTGCGACCCCAGGAAGCCTACAACCCAGACCCAGGGCACCCCGTTTTCATTCAAATTCTCTAGAGAAGCCATCTAAGTGGCTAGCTGGGAGCCGGGCGTCCCGTCTGCATCAGTCAGCTGCCACCCAGGGCGGACAGCGCGCTGGGCAGTGGTGACTCTTGACCTCTCCGGAGTTGGGAAGTGGCCCCACAAGGTGGGGGTCAGTCCCCAGAGGCCTGGGCAGGCAGCGTAGCGGCGGTGAAGGCTAGAGTCGGGGCCCTCACGACCCCGGGTCCCGCAGGGCGGGTGGCGGCCCAGAACATGCTGGCGCAGGAGGCGGAGATCAGCACCGTTCCCTACCTGTGGACAGCCATGTTCGGCAAGAGCCTGCGCTACGCGGGTAACGGGGCCTCGGGCGGGAGCGGGGCCACATGCATCGTGGGGGCGGGGCAGGATGCTCTGGGCGCCGGCGGGGGGCGGGGGCGGGGGCGGGGCTCTGGGGAACTGGGAGGGTCCGCGGGCGCCGCTCCCCTGCGTCGGGCTCACGTGATCGCCGCCCGCCTGCCCGGCCCGCAGGGTACGGAGAAGGCTTCGACGACGTCATCATCCAGGGGGATCTGGAAGAGCTGAAGTTCGTGGCTTTTTACACCAAGTGAGAACCACGGGTGGAGCGGGGCGCCAGGCAGCGGGAGCTCGGTCGGGAAGGACCTCATTCCAGGGAAGCCCTGCTCCAGAGGAGGGGGGCGCGCCTGAGAGGTGGGCCGAGCGGCAAAGTGAGGCAGCTAGGCAGCAGGCGCGGGGGGAACGGCGAAGAATGGGGCAGTGATCACGCCGGCTGCCACGCACTGAGGAGGGGTGTTTTAACTTCAGGACACCGAAGTGGGTGTGACACCTGCTTCGACACTGAGGAAAGGGAGTGGGGAGCCCAGCATGGGAGCCCAGCCCTGGAAACCCCACCGAGGAGGAAGGCTGGAGCGCCCGCGAGGGTCGTGCAAGGACCCCAAAGCCCATGCTGGGCCGAGCCTTAAAAGGCAAAGCCAGGAGGGCTGGGTGCTCAGGGCATTACTGTTGTCCTGGGAAACATACCTCCCCGGACCCCAAGACATAAGTGCATCAGGGTCTCCGAGAAGAGGGGCTGCTGCGGGGCAGTCCTCAGGCTCAGCCACCCTCTCCCTGCAGAGGCGACGAGGTGATCGCGGTCGCCAGCATGAATTACGATCCAATCGTGTCCAAGGTTGCCGAGGTGCTGGCCTCAGGCCGTGCCATCCGGAAGCGGGAGGTGGAGTGAGTGTGGGCATCAGAAGCGTGGGGGTGGGGAAAAAGTCCCCAAGGGACTGTATCAAGCTACTCATGGTAGCCGGCTGTTCCCATAGCATTCCAGGGCCCTTCCCGCCACTCTTGGTCCCCAACAGTCTATGGGGCATCAGGACTATGGGGTGGTGTGGGGCAAGGGTTGTGGTTTGGGAATACGCTGGTTATTTGTGTTCTTGGGGTTAGAAGGCAAAGAGGCTGTATTCCCAGGCAGGGCCAGTGCTGTGGGGAAGGGTCAAGGCCCACTGCTTGAGCACCCACCTGCTCTGAGACACCTGGCTGTACGCGGTGGTGAGCCTTGCAGAAGCTAGGTGGGAAAATTTAGCTACTGATACCCTTGGAGATGGCCTGCACAGAGATGTAGGGTAGTTGTTCACAGTCTGGAGGACACTGGATACCAGCCATTACCCTAAATTGGTCATGGTGCCAGTGGGAGTCACCCTGTGGGCTCAGCCTACCTACAGAGCTCCCAGGGGCTGACTGGGGTAGGCGTAGAGTCCATGGGATAGGAATAGGTCTCAGGAACAATGGAGAACTCAGAGAGGACATGATGAATGACATGCTCTCTCCCCGGCTCTGTCTCTCTCTCTTGCCTTCGAAAAGGCTGTTTGTGCTGCACAGCAAGTATGTGGTCCTCTGTCCTTCCTGTTGACCATTCTGAGCCTTTCCCACCTCAGCCCAGAGCCTGCACCAAATGGTCTACCCCTCCTCTGCCCAAGTACACATCTCTGCTGGGCACCAGGGCCTGGCACAGAGCAGCCCCCTGCTGGCCTCAATGGTGCCCAGTGGGGAACCTACTCTCTTTTGTCTTGACTCCTCCTTCCCTCATTCCTGCAGGACCGGCGACATGTCCTGGCTCACAGGGAAAGGATCCTGAGCTCACGTGCAGCAGACTTGGGCAGGCACGCTGGGGCACCAGGGACAGAGACCAAGTCCTGGGGGCAGGTGCCAACCTCCAATTTCCCAGGATTCCCCCAGGGCAAAACCTGAGCCCTCCCAGCGCTTGCCGTGGGTTGCCTGGCTCACCTCCACAGAGGCCATTGCTGCCTCCAGGAGTCACTTCCCCTGCAAGACCTGGGCTGCCGCTGATGGCTAGCAGTGGAGGCGGGACAGGCCTGGCCTTGTCTCACTCTATGGGGGGACTGATCCTCTATAGGACCCTGCAACACATCAGACATCTTAAAATTAAAACACACACATTTGCAGATTTGTGTGACTTCCACTGTAATTGTGCACACTCATGAGGGAGAAAGCAAAAGATGGGGAGACAGGCACAACCACAGAATGAATGCTCAGTGCCACACCAGGGAAATTTGGGTTACAAGCACCCAGAGGAGGAAGCAACTGATTCTGCTCCTGGCGTTAGGGAAGGCGTTTCTAACCAGTGTCGGATCAGGATTTTGAAGAAGGGGCACTCCAGGTAGAGGGGACAGCACGTGCAAAGGTCTTGAGATGAGAAGTGATTCTTCAGAGGTCAGAGGCAGCTCCCGTTGGCAGTCTGGGGGCATTTGCCCACCTAGGGCTGTAGGACCTGGGTCCTTAGACGGACACCATTCTTTTCACGCCAGGCAGAGCTTCCTGAACCTCCATTTTGCAGGCTGTGCTACTGACCAGAGTGAGAATCCAGAGAAACTGCGGCTGTTATTAAGTGGGAGAGAGAATGGAGAGCTTTTGCGGCACTCAGCCAATAAGAATGCTGAGGGGGGACGCCGGGGCCAGAATTGGGGGCGCAAGCAGGAAGGGAATAGGCTGGCTCCCTCGTAGGCCGCCCGGGGCCCGGAACCCGCCACCTGGGGTCCCGGGAGCGGCGGACGATCAAGGCCGAGCCCCCGCGGGCAGGGAATGCCGGGAACCGCGGCCGGTCTCCGGGCAGCGTGAGCCTGACCGGCCCCGGGAAGCGCGGTCACTGGAAGGGGCGGCTGGGCGCCCGGACTTATTGGGAAATGCTTCCCAGAGGGTTACACGCCAGCTGCCAGGGCGCATCCCAAACGCGGCGCGGGCCCGCGGAGTCACTGGCACCGCTAGGCTCGTCGGGAAGCGAGAGCCGCGCGGGGCGGAAGTGTCTCGCGGTGGGCACAGGGCTCGCCGGGAAGTGTAGTCCCTCGGGGCGGCCCCGGGCGGTGGCCGCAAGTCCAGCGGACCCGGGGGCCGATCGGGCGTGGACCCGCGATGGCTGGGCCGGGTGGCTCGGGGGGCCCGATCGGGGCCGGGGCCCTGGCTGGCGGCGCGCGGTCCAAGGTGGCCCCGAGCGTGGACTTTGACCACAGCTGCTCGGACAGTGTTGAGTACCTGACGCTCAACTTCGGGCCCTACGAGACGGTGCATCGTTGGCGGCGCCTCCCGCCCTGCGACGAGTTCGTGGGGGCCCGGTACGGCGGGGTTCCGGGGGGCTTGGGGAAAGGGCGTGTCAGACGATCTAGGGCGGAGGCCAGGGCGAGGTGCCTTAGGGTGGGACCCGGTAATGGGAGATGGGTGGTCATGGTGGTGTCCAGGTCAGTGTTCGGGGCAGGGGAGGGGGTTCTGAGGGAATGCTAGAATGTGGTCGCCTGGAGCAGGGTACTCGAGTTAAGTTGGGTTTGTGGGTCTCGGGCTGGTGTCCCAAATGCTCTGTAGTGGGGTGGGGGAGTCCAGAGTCCCAAGGCAGTGACGGGGTTCCCCACATGCGGGGTCCTTTGGGGGTACTGGTGGAATTCAGGAGTCTCCTTCGATCTGGGCAGTTAAGGGGTATTAACCAATTTAGGTGGCAGCCCTGGTGCTAAGTCTCATTGTTTGGGTGCCCTCAAGAGGTCTTGGCATCACCACCACCCACACATCCCTCCTTTCTTTCCAGGCGCAGCAAACACACAGTGGTGGCCTATAAAGATGCCATCTATGTGTTTGGTGGAGACAATGGGTGAGTGATTCTGAGCCTCAAGGTATTTGGAACCAGGGAAGGAGAAGCGTGGTGGTTCAGACTGGGCCTCTGCAGCTTCAGTGATATCTTTCCAGATGTTAGCTAAGCACTCAGCCTCAGTTTCCCCATCTGTGAGGTTCCCTGCACCCAAGGCCCCCAGCACATCATGGAGTGGGTAGCATATGCTCAGGACGTGGCGATGTCCCTCTTGCTCTGAGTGAGTGGACACAGCTTTGAAAGAAACACTTCTGCTCTGCTGCCACCTTGCCAGGCATTTTTCCTTCCCTGCCACTACTCTCTGGGCCTCATCCACATACATGGCAGCTAAGAAGTTTTATTCATTTCCTGCATTTTTCACTTTCTGTAAGGGTTTTTCCACATTGCTATAAATTTCTGGCAAACAGCGTTCCTGGCAATGACCCCGTGTTCTGTTTGTGGGCACCCCTCCATCTCAGGAACTGTCCCAGTTAAGTTGTGGCTGATTTTGTTTGGTGAAAGATAATGGCCAAGATGAACTCTTGGTTTGGGCATCCTCTTCCTTCTCCTGGTGTGTTTGCTTTTCTACAGCTCATTCCCCAGGAGCTGGACTTATCCAGAGGGGAAGAGCTATTTTAGTGTGTGATAGGCCATGTCAACTACTGGGCATGCTTGTTCTGGACCAGGAGAAGGGGCATCTGGGCTGGTCAGGGAAGCCTTCCTGGAGGCACTGATGACCTGAAAGATGAGTGAGAATGAGCCAGGCACCGAGGAATGGTGTGCTGAGCAGAGGGATGAGCATGGGCAAGGGCCTGCAGGTAGACAGTGCAGAACAGCACCAGGCCTGGAATTTGGGCAGGTTGTCCCTCCCTCCCTCAGTCATCAGTGTGTTCAGGAAAGGCTGGGGATGCCCACCAGGATGGCTTCTGGCTCTGGGAGGTTTGGAAGCCTCCTGGATACAGAGTGGAAGCTTGGTCTCCTGGACGGTCAGGGCTAAGATGAAGTTAGTTTTCTGGCTTTGGGTGTGGACAGGTGGTTTAATGGCACTAAATGCACTCTGGGCTCTGCCTGGTGGGGGCAGCCACATGCCCTGCTTTTTCAAGGTGCTCCTGAGGGCCAGTGAGTACAAGGCCCGGAGGGAACCAGGATGGAGGCTGAGGGCACAGTGTTTGCACACAACTGATCCTGCCCCAGTCCTGTCTTGTCTCTCAACCAAAGGACCTGGCCTGAAGCCCAGGAAGGGCAGGCTCTGATTGGTGCTGCAGCCTCTATCCTGGGGGACCCTCTGGGGCTAACTTAGAGCTGGTGGGCTATGCAGGAGCCCCTGGGGATCTGCAGATGGGGCAGAACCATCTCCTTGGGTGTGGTCTCTAGCTTCCAACCCGTCTCACCCATAGCTTCTTTCCCCATGAGCAGCCAGAGGGATCCATTTGGAAATGCAAGTCAGAGGTGTTCCTCTGTAACTCATAGCCCTAGGATATCTCCCCACCTCTCTCGGACTAAAAGCTCAAACCCTCCTGGTGGCCACAGGGCCCTGCACATTTGGGCCACCCCTGCCCCCTGCCCTCATCCTGCACTGCACTGGGCCACACCCTACCTTGCTCGGTTCTGATTTACCACACATCCTTCTGCCCAGGCCATGGTACTGGCTGTTCCCTCCTTCCTGGCCTTTCTGTCCCTCTCCTGAATCTTCTGTGAGTGAGGCCTTCCTGACAACTTGCCAGCTGGACCAACTGGCAGTCCTTTCCTCCCCTCTGCACCGCTTACCGGTTCCACTGGCCCCAGAGATACTTACTATCTGTCTCCTCCACTGGGGCAGGAACTGTATCCCAGTACCCAGACAATTCAATAAAATGCTTGTCACGTGAAGGAATGAAATTCGGAAGAGGTATCTGCCCATTGATAAGTTTACTGTAGCCTTAATGAGATTCGCACAAACCTAAGAGGCTGGTGTCCTGCACAGGGTGGTGAGTGGGAACACCCCCGGGAGTGAAGTTCTATAGCAAGTAGCAGAAGTGTTTTTGGCTACAATGTGACACTAAGAAAACAGGATACAAATCTGTTTCACTCTAGTTGCAACTTTGTAAAGCCTGGCTGGGTACAAAGAAAGATGGCTGCCTGCAGCGTTTGGGTGCAGGCGGGGTGGGGTGGGGGCTCTGGCAGGCAAACGGAAGAAATTGCAGTCACACGTCTGCCTCTCAGCCTTGGGCTGGCTGACCTCAGACAGGCCCTTTTATCTCCCCGCGATTTCCTCTTCTGCAAACGGAGGTGGAGAGCACACCCCCTGGAGAAGACCTAGCAAGGGGTGGTGCGCTTTCTTCCCTCTCACTGACAAGGGCTGGGTGTTGAAGTGAGGGTCTCCTTGCAATGATGGCCAGTGGATTTGTTATCTTTTGTTGTATCTTTAATGTAGTTGTTAACACTGACTTTGCCATAAAGAGGTGGCAGGAAGATCAGAGAGGAGGGAAGGACCCTCCCCTGAGATGCGGGCAACTGTCTGCATTGAGGTTGCCCAGCCTCAGAGAAGGGGGTGTGCAGACCTGCAGGTGTCTGGAGCCTGGGGTGAGGTGTGAGCCCTCCAGGCAGCCACTGGGTGGCCAGGAGAGCACCCTGGTACTGACCAGGGAGGCTGTCCTGGCTTGGTGGCAGCTCTGGTGCCCACACAGCTGGGGAACTTCCTTTGTGGTCACCTCTCTGGTCCCTCAGGTATCAGCTGGTTGCCTGGCCCTGGCTAAGTCCCCAAGCCCCATCCCCCAGCCCCCTGGGCTGCGGTGTCCACTTCCCTGGTTCTGGACAGGCACCACCCCAAAGAGCTGACTGGGACTGACCTCACCCCCACTGGCTGTGTTTCAGGAAGACGATGCTTAACGACCTCCTGCGGTTCGACGTGAAGGACTGCTCCTGGTGCAGGTGGGCGGCCTCTAAGCCGCAGGGTGCTGGGCTTTGATTGCCAGTAGCTGTGCTTGCTCATGGGAGGCTGGAGAGAAGCGTCGAGGAGGAGCTCCCAGTGCCCCCGGCTGCCCCGCCCGGAGCTGCTCTGGTGTCTCCTTCTGTCTCCTGGGTTTCTTCCCAGTCCGTGATAGGGATTGATTATTATGAATCAGTTATGTAAGGGGATCTGTTTGATCCAGTTTCAAAACCTCAAATTCCTTCCCAGGCAGCCCTCAAGTCACCAGGCCTATCTCCTGGACCAGGGGCTGCCCTGGGAGCTGACGTGGTGGCCATCACCTGGCGGGTCACTCCAGGACTGGCTGTGCTGCAGGCTGCTGCCCAGGGGGGGCAGCAGTGCCTCCCCTTCCCTCCCCTCCTCTGCCAGGAGGCCTCCCACGGGCAGCAGGCAGCCTTCTGTCCCACTGATGGCCCTCCCCAGCTATGTGACCTTGGGCAAGACACCTTCCCTCTCTGAGCACCCCTTCTTTGCTAGGAGACTCCCCTGTGGAGCAGCTCATAGCTGAGGGGGAGCAATGGATCCCAGGACTAGGAGGTACCGGGCTTCCTCCTGAGCTCTGCCATCTGCTTGTGCGGGAGCACAGACGCGCTGCGCCACGCGGGGGCCGTGCTCTCTGCGCAGCCCTCTTAGGCTCCAGCAGCCCTAAGGGGAGTAGTCTCACTGCTCTACTTTGATGAGGGGGGACGTCTGGCCAAGGACCCACAGCTGCTGGACTGGGTGCGCCAGCAGGCATCTCTCTGTGCCGCACGCCCCTGCCCAGGAGATGGCTGGTGCTGGGGTTGCCAGTGAAGTTTACGTGGTGTTTCTCTCCCACTTGTTACAGAGTAACGTTTAAAAATTGTTCTGAAGTCTTTACAATTCCTTGTTTAAAAAGGCTTAAGTATAAAACTCTGAAAAGGAGCAGCCCCAGGAAAGCAGTATAAATGGGTTTTTAATTAAGTAAAATTTGTGGACCACTCATGCTGCAGAATACAGTGCAGCTGTGAGAATGTCAGAATAGATGGTCCTAGAATAGCATGAAGATCTAACCACACTCTACTATTGAGTTGAAAAAGGCAGATTACAAAATATCTGCTCCATGATTCCTTTTAAAGAAATTACTCAGTGGCATAAATAATGCCTAGGACAGCTATGGGGAGGCCTCAAGGTGTGGACAGTGGTTTCTGGCAAAGGGATTATACAGAAGTTTTAGTGCTGTTTATTGTTGTTTTCTTATTGGCAAGATTTTTTTTTAAGTCTCTTTAATAAGCAGGCATCCCCTTCAAAATACAAAAAGGGGAAGGAAGGCTGGGGTGGGAGGGGCCGCCCTGGGTGGTGCGGTCTCGCGGCTGGCCCACACTGACCCGCTGCCCCGCGCCCCGCCTCCCGCCCAGGGCCTTCACAACAGGGACCCCCCCAGCCCCCCGCTACCACCACTCGGCCGTTGTCTACGGGAGCAGCATGTTCGTCTTCGGTAAGCCGCCCGGCACCTCCCAGGGGCTGCTCTCTCTCCCAGGCCCGCCCTGCTGCCGCCCGTCCCTGAGCCTCGGGCTCGCGTGCTGGGCTTGGCTGACCCATCCGTCTGCCCCTCAGCTGTCTGCCTGAGCGCTCTGAGTTCTGCATGGGGTTGGGGGGCCTCTCAGGGGCCCCTTTCCCTAAACACCCTGATCTCCTGGGGCTGGAATTGTCTGCCTCTGTGACCAGGTCAGAAGGCTGCTCCACCAAGGTTGGGGGGTGGGGTTCTGCTCCTCGCCCTGTCCCCAGAGCCCAGTGCACAGGGAGGCATGCAGTAGGCGCCCCCCAAGGCTTGTGGTGGGAGACCCGAATGCATTTGAAATAAGGCCAGATTCTGCCCCCACCTCCCACGGCTTAAAAACCGAAATGCTGCTTTTGGGTGTGACGTGTTCTCACTCTCTTTACCCAGGGGGCTACACTGGGGACATTTATTCCAATTCTAACTTGAAGAATAAAAATGACCTCTTTGAATACAAGTTTGCAACTGGCCAGTGGACAGAGTGGAAAATTGAAGGACGGTGAGATGCTTTGCTGACACCTTTGGGAACTGCCACCACGCTAGGTCCCCGGTGGCAGCAGGCCAGGGTCCAGCTCCCGAGCGTTCAGATGAAGAGCCTGAGGCGTAGCGAGGCTGGGGCGGCGGGGTGCCCGCTGCGCCTGTCCGCTGTGTCTCCTAGCACATAGGCTCCCTCTTTCAGAAAGCAGCAGGGCCTGCGTTGTACTGCAGGTGGGCGCTCCTCCTGTCCTGCTTGTAAAGCACCCCTTTGATATGTGGAGGCAGCTGGGATGGGGTCTGTGCCCTCTGGGTGTCTGAACACCTTATCACACTGCCTGCTGCTCATACTTCATGAGGTCAGCCTCTGGGGCTATCACTTATTCCCAGTGCCCAGACTGGAGTTCCCAGAGCCCCAGTGTCAGCAGATGTGGGGCCCTGGAGGGCCTCTCAGCCGTGGGCCTCGTGCTGGCCTTGTGGAGCCATGCGGCTCGGGTCTGTGCTGGCCAGCCTCACTCTTCACCCGCCCCCCTTGTGCTCCAGGTTGCCGGTGGCTCGGTCAGCCCACGGTGCCACGGTATACAGTGACAAGCTGTGGATCTTTGCTGGCTATGATGGCAATGCCAGGTAGGTGGCGGCCTAGCTTGTGTTCTGCTCAGCAGCCCTGGAAGTGTTCTGAGCCAGTCTTCCTGGTACGGGACGGCTCAAGCTGGGGGTCTGTCAGGAGGGCGGGTATGTGGATGGGGGTGGGCAGACGAGGAGGATGGGCAAGGAGGGGTGAGGGCCTCCGAGTGAAGGTCCCCCCTGACCCCCACAGAGGTCAATAGGGACGGCACCCTGAAGTCTCTCCTGGGGGCCTCTGAGGGGATGGCAGGCCTGGCCTTTATTTGTACAGCTGGTCTGGGGTGCACTGGCCTCCACAGCAGCGGGGCCATAGCTGGGCGTCGTCAGAGCCAGGAGGAGGGGGCAGGTGGTGCTTGAATTGTGGGGGTGAGATACTGAGGCTCTTGGTGAGTGACCGAGGGGCCGAGTGAGCAGTGGGTGGGAGGCCCTCCCCTGTGCAGGGCAACATGGGGCTTCTTGTCGACGTCACAGGCATTTACTCCTTGTTCTGGAAAATTGGCTCTGCTGTGTTTTTTTATTACATAAGTAGCATGTGCTCATGCCCCAAACTTTAGCATCATAGGAACTCCAAGTGGCGTGGCGCTCTCTGTGAGCGGTGCCTCTCCTAAGGCCTCACCTCGCTTCAGTGTCGGCCCTGGCTGTGTGAATGAGCCCACTCATTCCTGGGCAGAAGGGATTCGGTGCAGCTCCCCCCACCCCCTGAGGCTGCCACATCACAGCTGCTCCACCATCCCCTGGTCGGAATCCCTGTGGTGTGTTCTTCCCCCAGAGCCGTCCCTCCTGGCCAGGGCCGAGCCACCCCGGCGGCCAGTTCCAGCTGTGGGGATCCTGACCCCTCTGTCCTAATGCAGGTTGAATGACATGTGGACCATTGGCCTCCAGGACCGGGAGCTCACGTGCTGGGAGGAGGTGAGGCAAGGGGTGCTGGGGGCCAGTGTGGGCTGGGCTGGGGTGGTGACCACTTCGTTCCCCTTGCCAAAGCCCAACCTTGCCTTACTCTACCCTCCAACCTCCTGCCTGATCTTTTTTTTTAATATAATTTATTTTATTATCATTAATCTACAATTACATGTGCAATATTATGCTTATTGAACTACCCCTTCATCACGTCCCCCCCACCAACCCCATTACAATCACTGTCCATCAGCGTAATGAGATGCTATAGAATCACTACTTGTCTTCTCTGAGTTGTATAGCCCTCCCTGTGCCCCCCCAACATTACATCTGCTAATCGTAATGCCCCTTTTTCCCTCTTATCCCTCCCTTCCCACCCATTTTCCCCAGTCCCTTTCCCATTGGTAACTATTAGTCCGTTCTTGGGTTCTGTGAGTCTGCTACTGTTTTGTTCCTTCAGTTTTTTTCTTTGTTCTTATACTCCACATATGAGTGAAATCATTTGATACTTGTCTTTTTCGGCTTGGCTTATTTCACTGAGCATAATACCCTCTAGCTCCATCCATGTTGTTGCAAATGGTAGGATTTGTTTTCTTCTTATGGCTGAATAATATTCCATTGTGTATATGTACCACATCTTCTTTATCCATTCATCTACTGATGGACACTTAGGTTGCTTCCATTTCTTGGCTATTGTAAATAGTGCTGCAATAAACATAGGGGTGCATCTGTCCTTTTCAAATTGGGCTGCTGCATTCTTAGGGTAAATTCCTAGGAGTGGAATTCCTGGGTCAAATGGTATTTCTATTTTGAGTTTTTTGAGGAACCTCCATACTGCTTTCCACAATGGTTGAACTAATTTGCAGTCCCACCAGCAGTGTAGGAGGGTTCCCTTTTCTCCACATCCTCGCCAACATTTGTTGTTGTTTGTGTTTTGGATGTTGGCCATCCTCACTGGTGTGAGGTGATACCTCATTGTGGTTTTTATCTGCATTTCTCTGATGATTAGCGATGTGGAGCATCTTTTCATGTGCCTGTTAGCTATCTGAATTTCTTCTTTAGAGAAGTGTCTGTGCAGCTCCTCTGCCCATTTCTTAACTGGATTATTTGCTTTCTGTTTGTTAAGGTGCATGAATTCTTTATATATTTTGGATGTCAGCCCTTTATCAGATACGTTTTTTATGAATATATTCTCCCATACTGTAGGATGTCTTTTTGTTCTACTGATGGTGTCCTTTGCTGTACAGAAGCTTTTCAGCTTGATATAGTCCCACTTGTCATTTTTGCTTTTGTTTCCCTTGCCCGGGGAGATAGGTTCATGAAGAAGTCGCTCATGTTTATGTCCAAGAGATTTTTGCCTATGTTTTTTTCTAAGAATTTTATGGTTTCATGACTTATATTCAGGTCTTTGATCCACCTTGAGTTTACCTTTGTGTATGGGGCTAGACAGTAGTCCAGTTTCATTCTCTTACATGTAGCTGTCCAGTTTTTCCAACATTAGCTGCTGAAGAGGCTGTCATCTCCCCATTGTATATCCAAGGCTCCTTTATCAAATATTAATTGACTGTATATGTTTGGGTCAATGTTTGGATTTTCTATTCTGTTCCACTGGTCTGTGGGTCTGTTTTGGTGCCAATACCAAATTATCTTGATTACTGTGGCTTTGTAGTAGACCTTGAAGTCAGGGAGCGTAATTCCCCTGTTTTATTCCTCCTTCTCAGGATTGCTTTGGCTATTCGGGGTCTTTTGTGGTTCCATATGAATTTTAGAATTATTTGTTCCAGTTCACTGAAGAAAGAAAGCTGTTGGTAGTTTGATAGGGACTGCATTGAATCTGTAGATTGCTTTAGGTAGTATAGCCATTTTGACAATATTTATTCTTCCTAGCCAAGAGCATGGGATACATTTCCATTTGTTAGTGTTCTCTTTAATTTCTCTTAGGAGTGTCTTGTAGTTTTCAGAGTACAGGTCTTTCACTTCCTTCGTTAGGTTTATTCCTAGGTATTTTATTCTTTTTGATGCAATTGTGAATGGAATTGTTTTTCTGATTTCTCTTTCTGTTAGTTCATCATTAGTGTATAGGAAAGCAACAGATTTCTGTGTGTTTTGTATCCTGCAACTTTGCTGAATTCAGATATTAGTTCTAGTAGTTTTGGAATGGAGTCTTTAGGGTTTTTTATGAACAATATCATGTCATCTGCAAATAGTGAAAATTTGACTTCTTCTTTACCAATCTGGATGCCTTGTATGTCTTTGTTTTGTCTGATAGCCGTGGCTACGACCTCCAGTACTATGTTGAATAACAGTGGAGACAGTGGGCATCCCTGTCTTGTTGCCGATCTTAGATGAAAAGCTTTCAGCGTCTCGCTGTTAAGTATGATGTTAGCTGTGGGTTTGTCATATATAGCCTTTATGATGTTGAGGTACTTGCCGTCTATACCCATTTTGTTGAGAGTTTTAATCAGGAATGGATGCTGAATTTTGTCAAATGCTTTTTCAGCATCTATGGAGATGATCATGTGGTTTTTGTTCTTCTTTTTGTTGATGTGGTGGATGATGTTGATGGATTTTCGAATGTTGTACCATCCTTGCATCCCTGGGATGAATCCCACTTGATCATGGTGTGTATGATCCTCTTGATGTATTTTTGAATTCGGTTTGCTAATATTTTGTTGAGTAATTTTGCATCTACGTTCATCAGGGATATTGGTCTGTAATTTTCTTTTTTGGTGAGGTCTTTGCCTGGTTTTGGTATTAGAGTGATGTTGGCTTCATAGAATGAGTTTGGAAGTATTCCCTCCTCTTCTATTTTTTGGAAAACTTTAAGGAGAATCGGTGTTATTTCTTCTCTATATGTCTGGTAGAATTCAGAGGTGAATCCATCAGGTCTGAGGGTTTTGTTCTTGGGTAGTTTTTTGATTACCGATTCAATTTCGTTGCTGGTGATTGGTCTGTTTAGTTTTTCTGTTTCTTGCTTGGTCAGTCTTGGAAGGTTGTATTTTTCTAAGAAGTTGTCCATTTTTCTATGTTTTCCAGCTTGTTAGCATATAGATTCTCATAATATTCTCTTATAATTCTTTGTATTTCTGTGGGGTCCGTCATGATTTTTCCTTTCTCATTTCTGATTGTGTTTATGTGTGTAGATTCTCTTTTTCTCTTAATGAGTCTGGCTAGGGTTTATCTATTTTGTTTATTTTTTCAAAGAACCAGCTCTTGGTTTCATTGATTTTTTCTATTGTTTTATTCTTCTCAATTTTATTTATTTCTTCTCTAATCTTTATTATGTCCCTCCTTCTGGTGACTTTGGGCTTCATTTGTTCTTCTTTTTCCAATTTCACTCATTGTGTCTTTAGACTATTCATTTGGGAATGTTCTTCTTTCTTTAAATAGGCCTGGATTGCAATATACTTTCCTCTTAGAACTGCCTTTGCTGCGTCCACAGAAGTTGTGGCTTTGTGTTGTTGTTGTCATTAGTCTCCATATATTCTTTGATTTCTGTTTTGATTTGGTCATTAACCCATTGATTAATTAGGAGAGTGTTGTTAAGTCTCCATGTATTTGTGAGCATTTTTGATTTCTTTCTAAAATTTATTTCTAGTTTTATACCTTTGTGATCTGAGAAGTTGGTTGGTAAGATTTCAATATTTTTGAAATTACTGAGGTTCTTTTTGTGTCCTAGTATGTGGTCTATTCTGGAAAATGTTCCATGTGCACTTGAGAAGAATGTGTATCCTGTTGCTTTTGGGTGTAGAGTTCTGTAGATGTCTGTTAGGTCCATCTGTTCTAGTGTGTTGTTCAGCGCCTCTGTGTCTTTACTTATTTTCTGTCTGGTTGATCTGTCCTCTGGAGTGAGTGGTGTGTTGAAGTCTTCTAAGATGAATGCATTGCTGTCTATTTCCTCCTTTAATTCTGTTAGTATTTGTCTCACATATGCTGGCGCTCCTGTGTTGGGTGCATATATATTTATAATGGTTATATCTTCTTGTTGGACTGACCCCTTTATCATTATGTAATGTCCTTCTTTATCTCTTGCTACTTTCTTCATTTTGAAGTCTATTTTGTTCGATACAAGTACTACAACACCTGCTTTTTT
>JAVSCE010011320.1:0-67793 GCA_032199065.1 Smutsia gigantea
TCAGTGTTCCCTGTAGGGCAACAGCACCCATTACTGGACAGCACGTGATGACCAGTCCCATGCCCTGCCCCGTCAGCATCAGGTGACAGCTGGGGTGGAGGGTGGGTCCGCCCCAAGGCACCTCCACAAGCTGGGCCCGCCTGTAGCTGGATGGCTGCCTGCGAGCTGGTCCGTGCGCTCCACACCCCTGCCCTGGGCTGCAGAGCAGCGGATCTGATCTGGCACAGGGGCACGAAGATGCGGTTTCTGGTTGCCAAATCCGATGTGGAAACGGCCAGGAAGATCCGCTCCACATGCCACCCTCCTGGGTGGGCTGAAGGGCACCCCGGCGTGGATCATGCTGAGGCCCTGCCAGCTTGTTCCCATGTGGGGTCTTCGCCCTGTGGACGGTTTGCATCCTACTGTATATTTTATTTATATGACACATAACACTAAGTTGTGATGTTTGTTATAGAGCTTTTATGTTTGAAGATTTTAATGGAGAATAGATTCAATAAACTATCTTTTATATTCTTAGAGCAGGTGCTCCATGGAGGCAGGGTGGGCACTGTGCCTGGCTCCTCAGGGCCCAGAGGGACCCTGTCCCTCCCTGCCAGTGAGGGGGAGACACTGGGAGGACATGGGGGTCACTATGATGGCAGAAGGGTTATAACAACTTGTCTGCCTCCACCCTTCCCACTATCAAGGAGTGGCAGGGACATGCAAGGGACACCCCTGTCCCCCAAAAAGGGCTGGAGCTGCCAGGCAGGTGTAGTTTGCTCTTGGTAACCTCATGCTCAGTACAGTCCCAAGAAACATTCTAGAGGCCCCCAGAAAGTTATAACATGAGAGTCCTGCCCAGGCCGCCTCCCCCACCACTCCCACCCCCATTTCCTACCTGACCCAATGCCACGGCCTGGCCTTAATACAAGGCCTTTCATCTGCGGCCTGGCGGGTGGCCACCTGACACTGTCTGCTCTGGCAGGAGGCCTGCCTCCTTCATCCAGATGACCATGTGCAGGTCCGTGTTGGTGGTGTGATGATAGTGGGGCTGGGGCACCTCCACACTGCTCGGCAGGTACGGCGGCGTGGTGGCAGGCATGTGGACGGCTCCCGTGACCTTTCTACAGCGCACAGAGCTTGTGGCTGGGCTCTGGGTCGGGGTCCTCATCGTTGGCAGGAACAGAGAGACCCAGGGACAGGGGGATCCCGGCAAGTCATCAGGAGATGCAGGCCTCATGTGAAAAGGGGTCTTAGGGGCCGTGCCCACCCATGGCTCCGTGTCCTGGGTCCTCCCGGCACCCTGTGCCCGCAGCTCCGTGCTGCCCTCTGGTGAGCGCAGCAGAGAGGTGCAGGAGCATCTGCCCAGGCTGTGGGCAGCTGCTCTAGGCAAAGCACCAGGGCTACACTACCAAGTTACCAATTTGCCGGATAAAACATTTTTCAAAAAGTCATTTTAAATGTATGACAACCTAAAAAGAAAACGTATGATTTAACCTAAAGTCCTTAGAGGCCAAAACTGAAATGAAGGCACAAGTTCGTGGAGGCTGGTGGCCAGCCTGAAGCCCACTGAGTTACTGGTCTCAACCCTTCACCCCACTCTGTGGGCGGGGGAGTCAGGGCCAACTACCCAGGCTCCACAGCCGAATGGGGGACCCCCGTAACTGCAGAGCCCCTGGGAGAGGGCACACCCACAGCGTCAGGCCATCAGAGCTTACCCGCTGGGCCCTCTGGGCACCTCACCGGCGTTACCATGGTTAATTCTCACATTGGTTCCTTTGGATCAGGACGGTTATCCCAGTTTCTCAGAAGAGGAAACTGGAGTGCTGCGAGATTGTGATTTTCTCCATCGTCAGCCGTTGCCATAACGCTGCGAGGAAAAGTCACAGATGCAGGGTCTGCAAAGTCATTTGCTCCCAGCCCTGCTGGAGTTGGTGCCGGGTGGCGTCTAGGTCTGCACCACGCGGTTGCCACCCTGTGCCCCGGGCGTGTTCTCCCCGGAGTAGCAGCACCGGGCTAGGCGGCAGCCCACATCCTGGGTCACATGCAGCTGCCCTCACGCCTGCCGACAACCAGCTGGCCAGGTGGGCAGCTCACCCGGACCCCCAGGCCACAGCACGGTCGCGCGCAGGAGGATTACAGCCCCGGGAGCGGAGAGCAGAGACCAAGTATTTGGCCTGACGGGCGGCAGACAACCAGACTCCAGAACCTCGGCCCCACAAGTCTGCCCTGCAAAGGAGATGGAAGGGGCTCTTCCGGGTTTGTCCTGGTCCCCAGGATCGGGACTCACGAACCAGCTCGTACGTAGGTTTGGCAAACACCCTGAGAAGGGCACTAATTGAAAGTAGCTCCCACAGGCAGCTGGCAAAAGCAATAGGGTATTTCCTAGATGAACTTACATCCCCAACCCTGCCCCCTGGACTTGCCACTCGAGGGCCAAGTGGGGTCGGATGGGCTGGGTAAGCGCGGGCCAGGCGGGGGCTGGAAGCTCAGTGAGCAACAGCGCCACCTGGTGGTAAGACTGTCCGTCGCAGGCAGAGCCACGGCGGAGCCTTGGATGGGGCGTGTTGGGCCGCGCTGACTTAAAACGCACAGCGGTTGAAGCGCTAAGGCTGTGACGTCTCCGCCACTTGGGATAATGGGAAAGGGCACCTGGATTTGCTCTGTGTAGGGCCTCTGGTGGCAGGCGTCGGGGTCCCTGAGAGCCCTGGCTGGAGCACCCTGCTTGGCCCCTTACATCCCCAGGGCCAGCACTCCTGGGCCAGCGGTACAGGGTAGCGGCTAGGGGGCTGCCTGCTGGGTCTGCTTCCTGGCCTTTCCGGGGCAGAGGGGGGAACAGACCCTGCATGTTCACACAGATACTTCCAAAAGGTGATTTATTGTTGTTGTGTCCCTTCTTGCCCCCTACCTGCCCCAAACAAGGAACAGCAGGACCCAGAGCACACAGCTCACATCCAGCCACAGAGGGCGGGAGCTATAATCAGAGCCGCTTCACCACAGCCCAGCACGGTCATGGGAGAACGGGCTTGGGAGATGCGGGCACCCCGAGGAGACCATGACAGGCGTGACCAGCGCTGAGGGGCCAGAGACCCACGGGCGTCCTGCTTTCCTCCCTGAGCACGGGCGCCACGGCTTGGCTGCTAACCAGGCTCTTGATCTGCGACCCAGCGGGTGTTCACCTGGTCACTGCGCCTTCCCCTGGCAGGAGGCCCGCCTCCTTCTCCACCAGCTGGCTGACTATGCGCAGGGCAAGAGGGAAGGCCGTGCTGGCATCGTGATGTAAGCGGGGCTGGGACACCTCCATGCTGGCAGTGAATATGAACTGGGCCACGCTGGGCATCTTCAGCAGGTTCAGCAACTCCGTGGCCCACATGCAGACGGCTCCTGAGGGGCCCTCACAGCGCCCAGAGCTCAGGGCTGGGCTCTGGTCCAGGGTCGTCATCTTTGACAGCAACAGAGAGACCCCGGGGACGAGGAGGTCCAGCCGTGCAGCTTCAGCTCGGAGAAGTGAGATGGAGGCACCGACATGTCTCCTGCGTCCGCCCAGAGCCTCTGGCCCACGGACGCCAGGTCTACAGCTGGGACAAGGGGACCTCGGACACTGCTTCTTGTCCCACGGGAAGCCCAAGGGCTCCCTCTTTCCCCCCTGGACAGTCCCTGGGGATCAGGACTTGGCTCCAGGAGGCCAACTTGGTCAGCATGGTCATGAGCATAGTGGCGACCTGCGGTGGACACTTGGGAAGGGCAGCTGAGGGGCAGGACTGGGTGACCTCAAACAGCATGGCCTCCAGGACATCAAAGTACCTGTTGATCTGCTCCACAGTTCACGGCAGGTCCCAAGACACCACCAGGTACTCGCCAATAGCCCACACCTGGCGGGGACACATGTCGGCCCCACATCCAGTCTCTGCTGTGTCAGGGACTGTTGTACATGGTAGCAGCCTTACCATGGAGGTGCGCATGAGTCCTGCGCTCAAGTGGTCACTCACGCTTCCCACGTTGTCCAGCAGCTCTTTGGCCAGCTCGACCACCAGGGAGGGCTGCTGCCTACAGAGGGCCAGGAACTGTGAGCTCAGCACTCTGCCCAGAGGGGACACGCGGGAGCCACGGCACAGCCCCCAGAGCCCGGCCCCGGCTGCCCAGAGGGGACACGCGGGAGCTGCGGCACAGCCCCCAGGGCCCGGCCCCGGCTGCCCAGAAAGTGAGCCAGGAGGTGCACAGGAAAGCCTCTGGGCACCAGGTGGAGGTGAGGGCTCCCAGTGGAGGGCTGGGGTTTGGCCGCCTGTCCTCCATCCTGGGCTTGAGTGGAGGGGGCCCAGCCTGTACGTCTCAGACCTTCTGGAATGGGAGGGCGGCTGGAAGGCCCTGCTGAATAGGGATCTGGGCCTGCTCTGAAGACAGCAGGCAAGGGGAGAGGGCACTGGAACCTTCTGGAATGGGACAGAGGGGTCTGTGCAGTGACCAAGGAAGAGCCTGGAGATGGCGCTTGGTGTGGCAGCCTGGCGGAGGGGCTGAGGGCCACCAGGGACTGGCGAGTGGCATTGTGGCAGCCCCATGGGAAGGTGGAGGATCCAGGCTGTGACGAGCTATGGGTAAGGGGTCACTGAAGCCAGTAAAGAGCTGGGGCCATGTGGTTGCAGGAGGGGTGAAGGCTGTGGGAGTTTACAGGAGGGACGCACCTGTGCACCTGGGCATCATACTGTGGGACCTGGTACAGCGAGTCGCTTCTCTCCAGGAGCAGCAGAGCCAGCTGGTTGGCTAGGGCCCCGTCTACATACTGGTGGTCAAAGTGAGACAGACTATGCAGCCCTGCGGCCAGGCCCTGCCCAGGGCCAGCGTGTGCACTCTTTCCTGTGACCCTCACTGATCTTCACCCAGATCCACCCCTTTGCAACCAAGGTATTGGAGGCTCCACAAAGGTCAGGGCCGTGGCCGCAGACCTCTCTCTGGGTGGCACCACTGTGGGAGTGTGAGGCCCTCAGAGCAGAGCACCTGGGAAGTGGGCTCACCTTGGTCACAGCCAAGAAGGCCTGGAGCAGGGTGGGCACTGCCTGGGAGCACTGGCCCACCCAGGCACAGCTGACCAAAGGCTGTAGCAGCTGGTGGAGTGGGGCCAGCCTGGGACACAGCACAGCCCCCTGACACCCACCTGTCTGCTCCCCAGTACAGGGACACACTCTGGACATGAACCCATGTGACCCCTAGGCCAGTGGGATGCCGCGGCCTGGGCCAGGTGCTGCAGCCACCCGCATTGCCCTCAAAGGGGGTTGCCCCAAGAACACGCTGTGCTGACAGGCCCACTGCTGTTATCAGCCACCTGCTCCTGGGACAGCCTTGCTCCCCAGAACCCAGGGATGCTGATGTGGGGCTGAGCTGTGAGGGGCCCAGGCCTCAGTCCTGGCTCTCCTGCTCTTGGCATGCTGGGCCTCAGTTTCTCCTTCTGTAGCATGGAGGTGTCATGGCACTTACCTCCCATGGTAACAAGGATTCAATCAAGTGGCTGGGGAAGAGCTAGCAGCAGGCCTGGTGGAGGGACCACAGCACTCTCTGGGTCAGGAGGCACGGGGCCCGGGGAGACACCAGGGCCCAGCTCCCTGGGACAGGTTTGGGCTGCATGCCACCTGTGTGGAGGGCTCAGGGTGCTCCTGTGTCCTCTGTGGGGTCGTAGGCATGGGCCACCCAGCAGGAGACCCACCCTGGGGCTCCCGGGCCCGAGTGGCCCCTACTGCTCTGCAGTTCCACTGGACTGGCTGTGGCCCGTAGCAGGTACTGGGAGAGGGGCTGGCACTGTGGGTCCCAGAGGGCCTCCAGGCAGCTGGAGGCCCTGAGGGAGGCATCCCAGAGAGGCTTCTCAGATGCAGCTGGTGATGACCTGTGTGCGAACAGACACCCCAGACTGGACTCAGATGCAGGCATGGGGCCAACGGGGCCTGGCTCAATCCCTGCCCTCATGGACACCCGCTTGCCAGGGAGAGATGAGCAGGTGTCCCTGGAACATCACAGCACCCTGGCCCGGCGACCAGCCTCGGGGTGACTGGAAATGGCCCAGGGCCACAGAGTCTTTGCGGCTGAGTGAAAGGCAGGCCAGGGAACCTGGGCCCAGAGAGGTGCTCTGCATCAGATTCGACTCCCACAACAGCCAGAGGAAGAAGAAGGAAGGGCAGGCAGGGGGGAGGGATGGTGGGCAACGGTGAGGAGAGGGGCTGGCATGTGAGACTGGGTGGCACAGGCAGGGGCCGATGAACCAGTGGCAGTCTGGGCTCACCTGAGTCATAGGTCCATGGCCGCGGTCATGCCGAGCAGGTCCAGCAGTGCGGGCAGCATCTCCACAGCCGTGCCAGTGTCTGCCAGCACTGGGAGCAGGACCACGAACTAAGAAGTTAGGGGTGGGTTGTTGCAGGCCAGGAACTGCAGGGACAGTAGAGTTGGAAGGGAGCCAGGGGGGCATGTGAGTGTGCAGCCCGGCCTCAGGGTGTCAGCTGGGGACAAATCCATAATGGGCCGCCTCACGTGCTGCTGCTGGCCAGGAGCCTGTGGTGGCCCTTTGCACTGTGATCCAGGGGTCAAAACACCCCATTTGTTTTTTCCTTCACTACGGCCTTTGCTTCTGTGTTAACTTTACGCCCCAGTTAAATCAACCACTTCCACTTGTCACAGTTGTTTTTCTCTAATTAAAGAATGAGGACTCCAATCGATTTTGAAAAAGCTATGCAGTGACGTGCGTCAGACACACCAGAAGCCCTTGGCACAAAAGGGCTGAACACACCTGGTGAGGTTCCAGGTGAAGGGATTTTCCCAGGTGCTAAAATCTGGACAAATTCTATGAGAACCAAATCACAGTCAGCCTTAATCAGCCCTTCCCAGGAGACCCAGCACGAGGCCTTCCAAGGCTGCCATGTGTAGGGGGAGGTGTAGCCCTGGGACTGCCCCGCACAGTCCTCCCACTGGGTGTTCCAGGCCTGAGGGGTCTGGGCCACGGTCATAGCCATGCCTCCCCTGCAGGCCCCTCAGCACTCCTCCCCGACACCCCAGCCCCCCACTGGCCCAAGGATGCGAAGCATGACTTGCAGAGGTTGGGGAAGCTCAGCCTGAGAATGCCATGGTTTCTGCCAAACAGGGGAAGGCTGTCCTTGCAGAAGTGGATGAACTCGAAGGCCAGCACTGGGCTATGGAAGAGTTTGGAAGGGATCCTGGTAAACAGGTGCTGGAAGATGGCTTGAATCCACTACAGCAGCCTCCCCTGAAAGGCTCGATGCCCTGTCAGGGCAGAAGGCCCTGGACAAGAGTCCCGCTACCATGAGGACACCTCTGCTGCTGTTAGGACCCCTCAGAGTCTCCACAGCCATATGTCTCTTGGACACCAAAGCCTCAGACACATCCAGCCTGCAGAAAAGCTAGTGGAGCAGTCCTCAGCTCTTCCCAAGTGCCTCTGGCCACAGACTGACTCCTCTGAGTGACAAGGCCATGGGGCGTGTATGCCTCACCACATGAGCACTGGGCCCCCAGAGCACCCCTTTCCACAGAGAAGCTGCCTGGGGCCCTTGGGCAGGTGCAGAGAGCTCTTTATATTTGAGGCACTGGTTTAAGTGGGCATAAGATTTAAACAGCAAAGGGATGCTGGTGCCTGCCTGTGAGGTGCTACCAAGGTGTGCCCCATGCCTGTACATGTCGGGAGCCCAGACTGGGCCCACGCTAACCCAAAGATGATCACACTCACTTCCTGTTGTATTTCGTGGCCAAGACAATGAGGAAAAGCCTCTGCAGGGCATCAGCTGTGTCGGCCGCACGTCCTTCTGCAGCAGCTCACTGACCCGGGAGCAGAACCTCCTCGGCTCCTCCCTGTGGATCTCCCTAAGCAAAGGGGACCATGCTGGCACCCTGGAGTCAGGGGCCCCAGCCATGCTCTCAGACTGGAGGAAAGTCCCTTGTGAGCAGAGAGAACATGGCATCCTGGGAGGAGAGTGATCCCACCACCCTGCCTCTCAGGGCAAATCTGCTGACTGGTTATCTGGTATGGTTCCTCTCCCCGTGGGATTCAGCAGTCCACTGGGTCACTGCCGCCTCTGCTGGGAAGACCACCCCTCCAAAGGTTACAACAACTGGTCTCATTAACGGAGACTCCCTGCATTCTGATTTGGTATTCCAGGAACAAAACTAAAACTGACTGAATTTAGAGCCAAAGGTAAGGGAGGTATAGTCTGAAATTAGTTGTTTTTCAAAAGATTCCTTCAAAGAGCCTTTAAATTTTGGGAACAAGAGTTAAATCTTACATATTAATGGGCTAATATTATGACACGTTGAAAGGTTTCTTACTCTGACATTTATTTTGATTAAAAAATGTATCTATTGAGCACTGACAACAGGCCAGATATTGAACAGTCTCCAAATGGTACCCGAAAAGGCAAGAAAAGGGAACATGCCAATGAGCCCCTGTGCTGGGGGCCTTGGGTGGGGCTCCGGGAGAAGGGCCATCTGTGCTTTCCCTGCGTGTCCACTCCCCAGGTTGTAGCTGACAGCCACAAAATACATTCTGGGAATCTCGAACTTTGAACTGACACAGGCAGAACTTCCCCAGCACTGGTGCTGACAAGAAGGTTCCTGAATGCCTGGAGATGGGGTCCTCATTTTTTTCTTGCTTGAAGGCTGGCAGATAAATTTCAATGAATTCTCTTCCACTCCTTGCCTCCCTCCTGCTTCCCTGCCCCCTGCCCCATTTTCATGTTTTTATGTAGAGCCAGAGTTGGACTTAGTCACTTACAAACAAAGGAACATCTGTGGGATGAAGGGGAGGTGGAAAGAGGGGAAGCCAGGTCCGAGTCTGTTTCTCATTGGGATAGTGAGGTGGGGAGAAGGTACCAGAGTGCCTCCCCACTGTAACAGAGGCTCTTTCCCAGACGGTGGAGCCCCTCGCCCTACATTAATCCCTTCTGATGCAGTCTCCAAATCACAGCATTCCTTCTGAAAGGACAGTTGCTCAAACTCTCCCACATCTCCTCCCCAGAGCTGTCAGTCTCTAACTCCTACAGACCCTAAGGATGCATCCGGGGCCCCTGCCCTCCCGACTTCTCTAAGAGCGACACTCACTGTTTCTCTTGCTTCTGACCCTGTGTACAGACCCTCTGCCTGAAACACTCCTGGCTTCTTCCATTCCGGGTTAACTCCTCACATCCTAGACTTTTGGCTAGCCGTCCTGGGAACCTCCACTGACCCTGCCGCACACCCCGCCCGCCCTGATCTGAGTCCCGCATCCTTCGCTCGGTCCTCAGCTTGCCAGAGCAGCTTCTGTTGGCTTTCATCACCGTTGCTTTCCATCTCTGAAAAATTCAGAGAAAACTAAAATTCATTCCAAATCCTAACTCCCTACGCCACAGCCGTTTATTTTAAAGTGCCAAGAAATATCACAGGCTTAATTAAAGTAAAATACAAAACAAAACTTGGTAGTTATTAACTTCCCTCAAAGCCTAACGGAGAGGAATTGTAGGACTCATATACTGTGCTTGTGGATATTTGAACACACTCTACCCTCACGTAAGACAGAGAGGCATTTAAATAGTAAGGGCTGTTCCTTTGGCCTGTCATTCCATGGATTTATGACCCTGAGTAGGTGAGTTGGCAGAGGTAAAGCCAATGGAGTTCTGAGGGGCTCTCAGAACCCATCTCTTGGCAAGAACTTTGGGATGAGCACATCCCATTTTGAGTGAGATATTACCATTTAAAGAAAATTTCACTTAAGATAGCCTCTAAATTCAAATTCAAATTCAAATGAACCTGTACTAGAATATTGGAACTTGAATATAGGAATATCTGTCCAATCTTGAAGGAAAGACAGACTGCTGAATGTATTGTCAGACGGTGCTGCAAATCCACGAGGCACTTTCCAAACAGATTTTCAAGTTCTTCTGACAGTAGATTTCTGCCGTCTTCACTGCTTTTAGAACCTAATCTGCATTCAAGTTCTTGCTTTACTATAATCACAGCAGCTGCAACCATCCTAATCTTTCCCACCAACTGGTCCACCTCTGAATCCAGTTTTGTTCTTAAGTTTAGCATGGGCTTGTGGTTCAGCCAGTACGTTTTTCTTTTAAACAAGCAGCATCAAGTCTTACACTGTCTGATGGACTACAGGGTTTTGGTCCAAGCCTCCATTCCGCTTTCTCCCATGCCTGATTAGCTGGTGAGGAAGGGGCTGCCGACTAGTTAGTGGAGTCCAGAGCCAGCTCCCGCTGGAAGACGGCGGGTAATTCTCAACCCATCCAATGCGTGCGCGTGAGAGCGGTCTCCCTAAATCACAAAATCCTCCCCTGCCTCCTCAGGCCCTCAGCTGATAACGAATTCCTGAGCTTGGCACACAGGGCTCGCCAGGGCTCAGTCCCAACAGGCTCTCCAGCACTGTGTGGCCTTGTGCTACTGACCCTGAAGCAGCTGGCAACTCCTGCTGGACGTGGGGTTCGCAGCGCCGACACGCGGGCCAGCAACCGGCGCTCCCCGCCGCCTTCGTTTCCGCTCACCACCCAGGCGCCACCTGCCCAGGGCCCGCTCGCCCCTCCCGGACCTCCGCGCCGGGTGCCGGCCGACGCGGCCCCAGTCCCCCACTCTGAGACCGCCGCCAGGCGCAGCCCGAAAGGAACGGCCGGGGCACCTGGCCTGGTGGAGCCGACTCTCCGGCCCGCCGAGAACATCCTGCCGCCGCGGGGAACGCCTCCCGCGCGCTCCCGCCGCCCCAGCCTCCAGGAGCACAGCCCGAAGCCCCGCCGACTTCCGGGTCGCGTCACGTGCCGCACCACGCCGGTGGCCCGCCGACCAATGGGCTTTGGAGGAGTATCCGGCGCTGGGCGGGGCCATCGGCGCTCCGACAGCGGATCCGAGTAGGCTTCCCTCACCTTCCGGGGCTGCGGCACGCCTTCACCCCAAGGCTCTGGAGCATGGGGCCTGGGACAGCGCCCGGTGGGCGGCCTCCGCGCAGCTGCCCTACTTCTGGGTCGTCTCATCACCGCCCTCAGCTCCGCGGTGTGCGGGTCCTCTGTGCAGGGCGACGACGTTACACAGACTGCGGCTTGTGGGCTGAATGTGCGTTCCGTGTATTTAGCACCTACCACAGGCTGCACTGCTGCCTTATTCCATCCCCACCGTAGCCACACGCAGCCTACCGGCGCCACTAAGAAGAGGTAGTAAGTTCAGAGTCCCGTTTTAGTAATTCTAAAAGATTTGTAGGCCACAGTGTTGCCACTGGCAAACTGCATGGGGACGCAGGTGGTGACAATGCAGCGCGATAAATGCTGGGAAAGTGGTACTGGAGGAAGATTTTGGGAGGGGCTGGCCCTGGCGGCTGGTACTGCAGGCAACATGGAGCCCTGCCTCCTGTGACAGAAATGCACTGATGTTTGGAAGCAAGATAGAGAGTGGAATGGGGGAATAGGTGTGGTTTGGGAAGGTTGTTACCTTGGCCAGGTAGAGGCCATGAGGATGGAGAAGTAGGTGGTAAGCAATCATTTAGGGGTAGGATTTGAAGCACCTGGTGATTGGTGCATTTGGGGGCGGGAGGAGGAACAGAGGAAAATCAAGGGCAACGTCAGGTTTCTGGCTTACCAGGTGATGCCCTTCACTTGGCATTGGGGCAGGACAGGATGAGCGTTTGCAGAGTCCTTCAGCGAGCAAGGACTGGTAGTGTTTCAGGTTCTGGGGACTAGTGAACGGGACTTGCCAAGTCCCTGCCGCGATGGGATTTACAGCCAATAAAGATTACCACTATCAAATATACCAATGTACAGGAGCCTAGCAGTGATGAATGCTCTGAAGAGAACATGAGGCAGAGCAGGACAGTGCCAGGATGTTGGGCGCTGCTTGGATAGGGGGCCTGGAAGGGAGAAGCAGTGAGAAGATGCCCAGAGGGGAGAGGCCGGGGCGGAGGGAGGACAGGCTTAGCACTCACCTGCGGGGATCCCGGGCTCTGCTTGGCCTATGTTGAGGATGACCGGTGCCAAGCAGGGAGATGGGGTGTCTTGCCAACAGGTTTCAACACCGGCAAGTTCACTATGGATGCAGTGTGACCAAAGAAATGACAACAGAACATTCTTGGGGTGAAAGGGTTATACACAACTTTATTTCCATGGTGGCAGGTCACTCAGTAAAATCTCATCCACTCAGAGCGAGTCTGCATGCAGCAAGCCGGTCTCTGCCCACACAGCCATCCTCTGGGCCTCTGTCCTTGTATAAGAACAAAGAATAAACTGAAGGAACAAAACAGCAGCAGACTCACAGAACCCAAGAATGGACTAAAAGTTGCCAAAAGGAGAGGGACTGGGGAGGATTCGTGGGAAGGGAGGGATAAGGGGGAAAAGGGGGCATTACGATTAGCACACGTAATATGGGGGGACACGGGGAAGGCAGTATAATACAGAGAAGATATGTAGTGATTCTATAGCATCTTACTATGCTGATGGACAGTGACGGCAATGGGGTACGGGGTGGACACGTGATAATGGGGGGAGCCAAGTGACCATAAAATTGCTAATGTAATTGTACATGAATGATATAAAAGAAAGAATAAAAATATATATATATACATATATAAAGGAACAATATTCACATTATAGGGGTACCAGAAGAAGGAGATGAAAAGGGATAGAAAATGTCTTTGGGTAGGTAATTGCTGAAAAATTCCCCAATCTGGGGAAGGAGATAGTCTCTCAGGCCATAGATGTGCACAGATGTCCCAACACAAGGACCCAAGGAAGACAACACCAAGATGTATAATAATTAAAATGGCAAAGATCAAGGATAAGGACAGAATATGAAAGCAGCCAGAGAGAGAAAAAAAGATCACATACAAAGGAAAACCCATCAGGCTATCATCAGACTTCCCAACAGAAAACTTACAGGCCTCTAAGGGAGTGGCATGATGTATTTAATGCAATGAAACAGAAGGGCCTCAAACAAAGAATACTCTACCTGGCAAGATTATCATTTAAATTTGAAGGCGGGATTAAACAATTTCCAGATATTAAAAAGCTGAGAGAATTTACCTGCCACAAACTGTCTCTACAGTGTATTTTGGAGGGACTGCTATAGATGGAAGTGTCCCTAAGGTAAAGAGCTGTTACCAGAGGAAATAAATCCAAAGTAAAGAAAGTAGAAAATTAATTACTAAGCAGATGCAAAATCAAATCAACTATCCCCAAAGTCAGTCAAGGGATAGACAAAGAGTACAGACTATGACACCCTATAAAGAATGGAGGAGGAAGAAAAAGAAGAAAAAAGAAGAACCTTTAGATTATGTTGTAATAGCATAGTAAGTGAGTTAAATTCAACTGTTAGATAGTAAGGAAGTTACCCTTAAACCTTTGGTAACCATGAATCTAAAGCCTGCAATGACAATAAGTAACTACCTATCGATAATCACCCTAAATGTAAATGGTCTGAATGCACCAATCAAAAGACATATATCACTGAATGGATAAAAAAACAAGACTCATCTATATGCTGCGTACAAGTTACTCACGTCAAACCCAAAGATGTACACAGACTGAAAGTGAAGGGATGGAAAAAGTTGTTTCATGCAACTAATAGGGAGAAAAAAGCAGGAATTGCAGTACTTGTATCAGACAAAGTAGACTTCAAAACAAAGAAATTCACAAGAGACAAAGAAGGACATTATATAATGATAAATGGGTCAGTCCAACAAGAGGATATAACTATCATAAATATCTATGAACGCAACAAAGGAGCACCTACATATGTGAAACAAATACTAACAGAATTCAAGGGGGAAACAGAATACAATACATTCATTCTAGGAGACTTCAACACTCCACTCACTCCAAAGGACAGATCAACAACACAGAAAATAAGTAAGGAGACAGAGGCACTGAGCAACACATTAGAACAGATGGACCTAACAGGCATCTACAGAACTCTACACCCAAAAGCAGCAGGATACACATTCTTCTCAAGTACACATGGAACATTTTCAAGAATAGATCATACACTAGGCCACAAAAAGAGCCTCAGTAAATTCAGAAAGATTAAAATTGTACCAACCAGCTTCTCAGACCACAAAGGTATGAAACTAGAAATAAATTAAGCAAAGAAAAAAAAAAGCACACAAACACATGGAGGCTTAACAACACGCTCCTAAATAACCAATGGATTAATGACCAAATAAAAACAGAGAAGAGGCAATATATGCAGACAAACAACAACAATAATTCAACACTGCAAAATCTGCGGGAGGCCGCAAAACCCATGCGAAAAGGGAAGTATATTGTAATATAGGCCTACCTCAGGAAAGAAGAACAATCACAAATGAACAGTCTAAACTCACAATTAACAAAACTAGAAAAAGAAGAACAAATGTGGTCCAAAGTCAGTACAAGAAGGGACTTAATAAAGATTAGAGCAGAAATAAATAAAATCGAGAAAAATAAAACAATAGAAAGAATCTATGAAAGCAGGAGCTGGTTCTTAGAGAAAATAAACAAAATAGATAACCCTCTAGCTGACTTGTCAAGAAACAAAAGAAAGTCTACACACATAAACAGAATCATAAATGAGAAAGGAAAAATCACCACAGACACCACAGAAATTCAAAGAACTATGAGAGAATACTACAAAAAATTATGTGCTAACAAACTGCATAACCTAGAAGAAATGGACAACTTTCTAGAAAAATACAACCTTCCAAGGGTGACCCAGAAAAAACGGAATATCTGGACAGACCAATTACTAGCAATGAATTTGAACTGGTAATCAAAATACTACCTAACAACAAAACCCTTGGACCAGATGTCTTCACTGCTGAATTTTATCAAACATTATACTGAAGACCTAACACCCTCCCTCCGTAAAGTTTTCCAAAAACTAGAAGAGGAGGGAATACTTGCAAACTCATTCAAAGAGGCCACCATAGCTCTAATACCAAAACCAGGCAAAGACACCAGAAAAAAAAAGAAAATTACACACCAATATCCCAGATGAACATAGATGCAAAAATACCCAACAAAATATTAGCAAATAAAATTCAAAAATACATCAAAAATATCACCCATCATGACCAAGTGGGATCCATCCCAGGGCTGCAAGGACGGTACAACATTTGAAAATACATCAACATCATCCAGCAATAAACATGAGAAAGTCCATCATAACGAATGAAAGACATGCAGGGCTGAAGATAATTATGGGAAAGTAAAATTTGAAAATAACATTACTACCATCCAAAGTAGGAACAGATTTAGAAAAATACTCGTATTCTTCATGTCTAGCATAAAGATAATGCATACAACTGACTGTAATTGATTCTATCAACAATAAAAACATCCTTTAATGTAGAAATTCCACTTCTACTAGTGGACAGTAGTGAAATAACCATCCAAGGATGTACGTACATAAGACTCGTTTACACTTTAGTTGTAAAAGAAAAAAATGAAAACAATATAAATTTAGACAATTTCAATGTCTAACCAAGTGAATATTTACAATAAATTGGAGAAGGAGGTAGCCTCTCAAAATAATAACATAAGGTATTCTAACTCTTGTGGAAGAATGTTCATGATCTACTCTGGAATCAAAATTGTAGTTTGTACTCCAAGATGTAAGATAGGGAACCCCTTTGTTTTAACTTCACATATACCCTAAAGGACATAAAGAGATGTGCGTTCTTTCAATGAACAGAGAATGCCCGCAAACATAATACAGAACAGGGTGGACATGCTGGACATAGTTCATTCACAGAGTCTACAGAATAGAATTAACACATGAACATCAACTCCAAGGAGACTACCCTGTAGGGATGGCACAGAATGTCATCTTTACTGTTTTGTAATTACTCACAATTTTTTAAATGGTATTTATTATCTAAACTTTTGAGCTTATCATGAAATTTTTAATATTTTATTAGCATTATTTTGGATCTGCATAATTAAAAGACCCATAAGAATGTGAAGGCATTTTATTATGTTTCCTCTATAGCTACTATATGCATATATAAGTTCATAAAAAAGGTTAGGATGGCTACACAATTAATTGATAATAATGATTTCCTCTGAGGAGATGACCTATACTGTCTAAACAAGACGTCAGATTTCTCTGCAAATATTTACTCTTTTCACAGGGAAAAGATAATGACTCCTTATTTGTGGAATCTTAAGGCTCAAGGCAGCACTTTATAGTAATCCTGCCCTAGAAAAGGTTCAGCTCACATTTGCAAAGATGATTCCAAGAAGGGGCAGCTTGGTGCTAACTGTGGGTAACCTTGTTCAAGGTCCTCCATCTGCCTGGACTTCAGTGCCCCCACCCATAAGGGAAATGGGATGGGCTGTGTAGTGAGTTCCCTGCTGAGGGGTCCCAAGTCCATGATTTCACACTTCCAGCACTGCATGGTGGAGCACACTATTAAGCCCAAACTCTTGGAAATTTGGGATCTGCAGCCTCCTAAAACTGGGAGATAAAAGTACGCTGACAGCAGGTATCCTGCTCTTCAGGCATGCAGTTGGCTCTGTGACCTTGGGTCGGTGAAAATATGTTGAAACCGCAAACCCAGTGTGATGGTGTTTGGAGGTGGGGCCTTTAGGAGGTAATTAGGAAGTGAAGGGCGGAGCCCTCAGGAATGGGATTCGTGTCCTTATAAGAATAGGTCAGAACTGGGTGTGACAATATAAAAAGAAGTCCGTCGCCTGCAAACCAGAAAAGGGGTCTCACTGGAACCCAACCATGCTGGTCCCGAGATGTCAGGGGAACCCCCTCCATATCTGTAAGAAATACGTGTCCAGAGGCAATTTGTTACAGCAACCCCGGGGGGAGTGAACACAGACACCACGGGGCTTCACACGGCACGCTTTCTGCAGCAGCCTCTCAGGCCAGGTGCTCCACAAGGGTACAGCTTCAAGAAGGCAGAGCCCCTCGCCCCACCCGCCAGGGGTCTGCGGGCCTGGGTGGGGCATCTCCTCCCCATCACACGCATTACTCAGGAACAGTAACAATGCTGGTGCGTGAAGCTGCAGAGAATCTGGGGTCCGTAGTGTGTCACGACAGCAAAGCCTAAGACGCTCTACCAAGCTATTCCCACACCTAATTCACAGCAACACTATCCTGTCGATGTGCACCCTTGTGTATGTGAGAAAGCGGAGGTTTCTCCTGCTTCAATCAACTGCAGGGGCCATAACCGCTAAGTCCCGGCATTAAGATGGCTGTTGCCCCTTACCTCAGCTTCAGCTCTTAAGAATAAGCAGATAGGCACCACTTACAAAGTATTTCACCTCCCATGCTGCCAGCACACCTAAGGGGGCTCCATGCAAGGGGCCACCTTCTCTTTGACCACGAGGAGGGACAACACTGAGAATGGAGAGACCCTCTTAGTCGGGCAAGGAAACGAGCCCATCCTGTCACCGCGGCCTCTTCCCTCATCTAAAACAGGAGCGAAGAGACCGTGAGGACAGTGACATTGGGGTCACTGTCCTTCCTTCACTCTTAAGGACAGATAAATGCGCTCCTCCCAGGATGAAACCGTCCTGGACTCCTCACAGAGCTTCCCGCCCGTGGGTGACCCCACCATTCTCATCCCCTCCCTTCTCCACATTTACCGAATAAGTGGGGTCTGGGCCCAAGGGTTCTGTCTCTGTGAGGGTCACTGACCACACTTCTCAGGGGAACCTTGAGGAGTCTAGAAAGGGCAGAGATTCACAACCGAATGGAAGGTATCCACATCCCAGGACACACGACGGAGCTTAGGGGAAGCCTTCGGACCTTGTTTGGCAAGGAAGGGCGTGCGCAGGGCATCCTGGGCACACTGGAGCATAGGGGTTGGATTGGACACCCGCAGACGTCAGGACCCTCTGTCACCCTAGGTCAGCATCTCCTCCTGTCCCGGGTCACGGCAGGAGGGGGCTCCTCCAGGTCTGCGAGGGAGGCGGGAGGGACCCTGACCTAGGCGGTAGAAGGGGGACCTGCCCAGATCCCCCATCTCTGCGCTCCACCAACATAAGGAAGGAGAGGTCGCCGGCCCCGTCCCAGGCGCCAAGGAGATGGGAGAGGCCATCGGGACGGACGGGAGGCACCCGCCCACCGTCCCAAAGGCTCAACCAGGGGCTGGGTCTCGCGGTCGAGGAGGAAGAGACAAGAAGGCAGCCGCACCGAGGTGCTTTTTTGAAAATTCGTGCTGCGGGCGCTTCTCTGCAGTTGCAGAAAAGGGGCTAGCGCACCCATACGTGTGCCCGCGCACCTTAGGAAATGTAAGCTCTCAGAATGATTAATGCTGAACAGCAATCTTTGCACCGAAGAAGTCTCTTGGTTCTTTCTCTCCCACGCTCCTGGGAACTGGTGGAGGGTAGAGAGAAGTGGGAGGTGGGGATTATAAAGGAGCATGAGGGAACATTTTGAGATATGATTTGCTCATTATCTGGATTGTGGTGATGGTTTGCAGGTATATACGTAGACCAAAACTTAGCAAATGCATACTTTATACCTGTGTGCAGCTGCTCCACCCAGGCCTGCAGACCCCTGGTGGGTGGGGCGAGTGGCTCTGCCTTCTTGAAGCTGTACCCTTGTGGAGCACCTGGCCTTAGAGGCTGCTGCAGAAAGCATGCCGTGTGAAGTCCCGTGGTGTCTGTGTTCACTTCCCCCGGGGTTGCTGTAACAAATTGCCACTGGACACGTATTTCTTACAGTTCTGGAGAAAAAGGATGGATTTCAGGAAAATTAAGGAACACCTTTTACCTTTAATTCCATGGCATTTGATTCCTATAACATCTCTCTACATATAGGAGGTAGTATTTCCTGCTCAGAAGAACTAAATTCTTTTCTTAAAACTTTCTTTCATGCTATCATGTTTGTAACAGCAAGAAACAATGCTTTTTGAGACTTCAGCACTAAGAGGCCAGGAGCTCTTCTAAGAGTTTCCATTCATCTGATTCTCAGTAAAGGTGAGAACAGAGGTGGCCATTGTGTTGAGATAACAGAGGCACAGTTTTATTGGGGTGTAAGTGACATACAGTAAATTGAACGGGTATAAAGTGTGCATTTGCTAAGTTTTGGTCTATGTATATACCTGCAAACCATCACCACAATCCAGATAATGAGCAAATCATATCCCAAAATGTTCCCTCATGCTCCTTTATAATCCTCACCTCCCACTTCTCTCTGCCCTCCACCAATTCCCAGGCAAGAACTGGTCTGCTTTCTGCCATTACAGATGGGTTTACACTTTCTAGAATTTGAGAATTCTACATCAACAGAATCATACCCTTTTGTGAATAACTTATTTGAGATGACATAATTGAGATTCATCAATGTTGTTGAATGTATCAATAGTATAATCCATTTTACTGCCAAGTAGTATTGTATGAACAATTATGTCGATGCATTCACCTGTTACTGGATGTTTGGGTAGGTTTCAGTTCATTTCTGTTAAGTAAAAATACCTAGGAGTTGAACACCTGAGTGACATGGCAGATGTCTATTTAACGTTTTAAGGAACTGCCGAACTGGCTATTTGACGTTCCCACCAGTAAACTCTGACAGTTTAAGTAGCTCCATGTGCTTGTCAACACGTAATATGGTCAGGGTGTTTCCTTACAGCCATTGTTACACGTATGTACTAGTATCCTATCTTGGTTTTAATTTGCATTTCCCTAATGAGTGGCAATGCCGAGCTGCTCTTAGGTTGTTAAATGCCATCGTATATGATGTCTTTTACTGAAGTGTCCAAATTTTTGCCCATTTTTAAAAATTGGGGTTCTCTGTTTTCTTATTATTATTGAACTTACAGAGTTCTTAATGTATTTCTGGATACAACCCCTTTATTACATATGTGATTTGTAAATATTTTCTCAACTGAATTTTTTAATGAAATTGCACTGAATTTATGGATGAATTTAGGGAGGGTTGACATCTTTATAATATTATCTCATCCCCTCCAAGAGCATGGAAACCCACTTATTGGGATTGTTGGTTAGAGAATCCCTGTTTATATTTAAACGTTGATCTTTTGTTCACTTATAAAATAAACATTTACAAAATAAATATTTTCATTCTCTTTACAATGTCTCTCAAAGTTCTTGATTTGATGAAATCGAATTTATCTTTATTTTCTTTCATGAATCTTATATCTAAAAATCACTTTTCCTAACTAAGTGTTCAGAAAATTTTGTCCTGTGTCTTCCCGGAAGCTTTTTGGTTTTAGGTTGTACATTTGAGTCTAAAATGCATTTTAAGATAGTTTTAGTAGCTTTAGGGAGGTGGATCTAAATACAGTTTTGGTCCAGTAGTCAATTAAGAATTCATAAAAACAAAATAGAAAAAATTACTTTCTATGAATTTGTTAATGACATAACCAACACGTGGTTAACATCCAAAATATATAAAGAACTCACCGACCTCAACACCCACAAAGCAAATAAACCAATTAAAAAATGGGCAGAGGATGTGAACAGACACTCCTCTAAAGAAGATATTCAGACGGCCAACAGACACATGAAAAGATGCTCCACATCACTAATCATCAGGGAAATGCAAATTAAAACCACAATGAGATATCACCTCACACCACTACGGATGGCCAGCGTCCAAAAGACTAAGAACAACAAATGCTGGCAAGGATGTGGAGGAAGTGGAACCTACCTACAATGCTGTTGGGAATGTAAGCAATATGGAGTTTCCTCAAGAAACTAAAAATAGAAATACCATTTGACCTGGGAATCCGAGTACTTGGAACTTACCCTAAGAATACAACTTGTCAGATTCAAAAAGACATATGCACCCCTATGTTTATTGCAGCACTTTTTACAATGGCAAAGAAATGGAAGCAACCTAAGCGTCCATCAGTAAATGAATGGATAAAGAAGAGGTGGTACATATACACAATGGAATACTCTTCAGCCATAGGAAAGAAACAAATCCTACCATTTACAACAATGTGGATGGAGCGGGAGAGTATTATGCTCAGTGAAATAAGCCAGGGGGAGAAAGACAAGTTCCAAATGACTTACCTTCTTTGTGGAGTATAACAATGAAGCAACACTGAAGTAACAAAATAGCAGCAGACTCAGAGACTCCAAGAAGGAACTAGTGGTTTCCAAAGGGGAGGTGTGTGGGGAGGATTGGAGAAGGGGATTGAGGTGTATTATGTTTAGCACACATGGTGTGGGGGATCACGGGGAAAACAGTGTAGCACAGAGAAGGCAAACAGTGACTCTGTGGCATCCTACTACACTGATGGACAGTGACTGTATTAGGGTATGTGTGGTGACTTGATAATATGGGTAAATATAGTAACCACATTGTTTTCTCACGTGAAACTTTCCTAAGAGTGTATATTAATAATACCTTAATATCGTCCCCCACCATAAAGAAAAAAAAGTAAGTATGTCAGTTATTTTACCAGTGTAACTTTTGGGAAAAACATGGTCCCAGCACAGGGCAAATAATCTTTGAAGCCAAAATAATCAGTCAAAGGGAGAAATAAAGTGGGAGAAACCCATTAAAAGAAAAATTTAAAAAGAAATAAAAACCTGGTCAAGGTGCTCAAGGCAGCATAGGGGTGCATGTAATTTCTGTCCCACGCGCATACTCCCGGGAGGGGCGGGGACCCAGCTGCAAGCACCAAGACCCAAGATAGCATTCGCGTGCCGTCTCCTGGCAAATTGCCCTCGCGTGCTGTCAGCGCACAATGCCCGCCTCTCCTCTGGTGAAGGCGCGGTACTGAAGGGAGACCAGTAGAGCCGCAGATGCCGCTCAACTGACAGAACCCATTGATCGCTACTCATGGGAAGTTTGCTAAGCTGGTTCCGCCGCCCGCAGACTGCCCCCACCCCGGAGGCCACTGACCTGCGGAGTGGTAGAACAACAGCCCTCCCAGGCATCCTCACAAGCCCCGCCCACCCCACAAGTCACGCCCCGCCGACCCCCTCGGCCCATTGCGATCCCATCCACCCCTCAGTACCCACTCCTTTCCTCCAATACACCTGGAGTCCTTCCTGCTGGTAAGATACACTGACCCTCCCCAGACAGAGGACCTGATTTGTTTGTTGTTTTAAATTCATTTATTTTATTAAGGTATTATTGATATACACTCTCATGAAGTTTTCATGTGAAAAAACAATGTGATTATACATTCAACCCTGTCATCGTGTCCGCCCAAACCCCATTGCAGTCACTTCCCATCAGTGTAGTAAGATGCCACAGTCACTATTTCCCTTCTCTGTGCTACAGTGTCTTCCCCATGATCCCCCCACACCATGTGTGACCATCATACTACCCCTCAACGCCTTCTCCCGCCCTCTCCCTTCCCTCCCCTTTGGTAAACTGTAGTTCCTTCATGGAGTCTGTGAGTCTGTTGTTGTTTTGCTCCTTCAGTTTTGCTTCCTTGTTACACTCCACAAATGAGGGAAATCATTTGATACTTCTCTTTCTATGACTGGCTTATTTCACTGAGCATAGTATCCTTCAGCTCCATCCACATTGTTGCAAATTGCAGAATTTGTTTCTTTTCTTATGGCTGAATAGTATTCCATTGTGTATATGTACCACCTCTTCTTTATCCATTCATCTGCTGATGGACACTTAGGTTGCTTCCATATCTTAGCTATTGTAAGTAGTGCTGCAGTTAACATATGGATGCATATGTCTTTTTGAATCTGAAAAATTATATTCTTTGTGTAAATTCCTAGGAGTGGAATTCCCGGCTCAAATGATATTTCTATTTTTAGTTTTTTGAGGAACCTCCATATTGCTTTCCACAATGGTTGAATTAGCTTACATTCCCACAAGCAGTGTAGGATGGTGCCCCTTTCTCCACATCCTCCTCAACATGTGTTTTTCTTTGTGTTTTCATTACCAGCCATGCTAACTGGTGTGAGGTGATATCTCATTGTGGTTTTTATTTGCATTTCCTTGATAATTAATGATATGGAGCAGCTTTTCATGAGCCTGTGGCCATCTAAATTTCTTCTTTGGAGAATTGTCTGTTCATGTCCTCCGCCTATTTTTGAATCGGGTTGTTTTCTTTTGGGTGTTGAGGCGGGTGAGTCCTTTATATATTTTGAATGTTAACCCCTTGTCAGATATGTCATTTACAAGTATGTTCTATACTATGGGATGCCCATTTGTTCTGTTGATAGTGTCCTTTGCTGTACAGAAGCTTTTAAGTTTGATGTAGTCCCATATGTTCATTTTTGCTTTCGGTTCCCTTGCTCAACGACATGCATTCAGAAAAAAGTTGCTCATGTTTATATTCAGGAGATTTTTGCCTATGTTATCTTCTAAGAGTTTCATGGTTTCATGACTTACATTCGGGTGTTCGATCCATTTCATTTCCTTCTGTGTATGGGGATAGACAATAATCCAGTTTCATTCTTTTGCATGTAGCTGTCCAATTTTGCCAACACCAGTTGTTGAAGAGGCTGCTATTTCCCCATTGTATGTCCATGGCTCCTTTATCATATATTAATTCACCATGTATGCTTGGGTTTATATCTGGGCTCTCTAGTCTTTTCCATTGGTTGATGTGTCTGTTTTTGTGCCAGTTCCAAATTGTCTTGATTACTGTGGCTTTGTAGTAGAGCTTGAAGTCAGTGAGCATAATCCCATCCTGCTTTCTTCTTCCTTCTCAGGATTGCTTTGTCTATTCAGGTTGAATTACTTGAGTGTGAAATCCTTTTTTTTCCCTTAGGTCCTAAATGGGTTCATGGATACCATATGCATCAACACCCAAAAAGCAAGGGGTTTGACCTCATGAAACACCTTGGTGTGTCAACTATGTCCCGCCTCCCTTTAGCCTCTGCTATGAGATGTGCTGCAAGAACTGTTCCCTTCTTTCAGTTCTTAAAGCTCTGAACCTTAATGCAGTATGGGTTTCACAGAATACTTGGTAAATCACTTAAAATATGACTACTTCAGGTGAAAATATCTTCTGTCTTTAACGCATACTACAATAATAGGTTTTGTTTTACTTTTTCTTTGGACCAATAAATTGTATCAGCTGAGCTCAAAAAGGTGTACCCAGGAAGCCCCCTTGGTGGATACAACTTGGCTGATAAACATGATTAGATTAAAAAGACTTGTTTTTTCATTTGGTCTCAGTGGCTGAGTTATACAACAAAATTCAAAACTTCAATGACAACACTAGATCCTTGATAAGTACATTTATTGGAAAAGGTGAACATTCAGGTTTTTAAAACGTTTGACTTTGGGTGTATATTTCTGATGAAATAGCATAAAAGATTGACGGATTCTTGTTCAGGTCAGAGAGAAAATAACCATTATTATGGTCAAAACAGGTTTCTCATATTCTCGAGGTTGGTAGTTTTTCTAGACCCCAGTGAGCCTCTAACTGAGGTCTCTGTATAATCTTTCCATGGGCACTTATGTGTGATTAGTGAGCTTCTTCCCTTAAAGACTGAACTAAATGAGAGCACTGGGGGAAGTGTGTGGGTGGGTCGCTGAAGTGTTCTTTTGTCTTTAATTTATAGATGGTAGGATATTAAATTTGCGATTGAAGTGCTTTGGTGAGAATCTAGCAAATAATCAGCACACTTGAAGAGTTCAAAAGATCTTGAAGCATTTTTGTACTTTTCTTACTAGATTAGGACAGTCCCAGAATAAATATACCTACCTGAATCTTTGAGATTTGAAGCAAACTTTTCTTGTTTAGCATGAACCTATTTTGCTTCGAATGAGTATCAAATCCCGGGAACATGAGAGTATGCTTTAAAGAAACAGTCCTATCATCTAATTGCGGGTTTGTGATTTGCCACAGGCACCCTGACAGCAGTGGGAGTGGACACTCAGCTTCTAGGCCCGTGGGGGCCAGTGGAGGCCCTGCTGCTTCTGTGCCTAAGTAAGTGAGAATCCATCTGGGTGAGATTTCCTATTTCAAAGAAAGTCATTATCAGACTTATTTTACTGTAAATTTTCCTCTTTCAAACCAGAGAGGAACATTTTGAGTAAGTTGCCACAATAACTATTTTGTCTAATTCCTTTTACAATTTTTCATCAATATGCATAAAACATGCTAAGGCTAAAATGGTTTGCAGATACATTGAATAACCAAGTATGTAACAAAGAGATCACAAGGTTTGTGCAATGGATAAAATGCAACAGTATGAAATGTAAGAAAAATGTTAGATTTCTGCGTTTGAGTTTATATTTGAGTAATAATTGGCGGGGAGGGAACGAGGCTGGAAATGTGTGTGAAAAGGTTTGGGGTAACATACATTTTTAATTTCAGTCAGTATAATGACATGGCTGCACAAAAAGTTTAACATGCTCCTACTCTGTGCTGATAGACAAACACAGAATAGGGGGAGGCAGGTGTGTGGTCGTCCTGAAGGCCTGAGTCCTGCTGTCCATGGAGGGCTCCTGGTTTGCCGTGCTGCCATGCCAGGGGATGTAGACCCAAACCGAAATTCACTGCGAGTGAAGCAACTCAAATGTCACAGTGATTGGGGTGTAGTGGGTGAGGGGTTGTAAAGGTACGTAAGTACTAGGTCAGGGGAGAAAAACCTCAGGGGCGCAAGGACATGAGGGAGGGAACTATAATGCTCTGCCAAAAACTGAAGCAGTCTCACAGGAAAGAACAATTGGCTTGGTGAGCCTCCATGCAGGATCCATAGGTGAAGTAAGTGAAAGAGGAAGTATGTTTTCATCCAGTGTAGGAATAAACTGGACTGTGGTTGACATTCATCGGCCAGGTGATACTGAGCTGTCTGTGCTGTCACAAAGGTTGGATGACTATTTCACAGGAAAGATGTTTAGGGAATTTCTGATTCAGATTGAATCTTAGAAAAAGTGGTTGGTTCCTCCTTTTTTTTTAACAGCTTTATTGAAGTATAACTGACTTTGAAGTGTACAATTTCATAAATTTTGACAATATCCTTATCAGAATTATTGTCCTATAAATTTTACTCTTTGAAATCAGAGAGGAACATTTTGAATAACTTGCTACTATAACTATTTTGTCTAAATTTCACACCCATGAAACCATCACCACAGTCAAGGTCATGAACATCACCCTGACTGCCAGAAGATTCTCCCTGCCCCTTTGTTAAAGCCTTCAAACCTGACTCTCATCCTGCACCTGGTGCCAGGCAACCATTGATACCCAGTCTGTCACTATAGATTTGTGTGCGTTTCCTACAGTACATAAAAGGAGAATCATACATTTAATTTCTAAAATAGGTAGCTTCCCTTTCTGACATTGTGAGTAATATTTATTTTTTTAATATAATTTATTTTATTATCATTAATTTACAATTACATGTGCAATATTACGATTATTAAACTACCCCTTCGTCAGGTCCCCCCAACCAACCCCATTACAGTCACTGTCCATCAGCGTAGTGAGATGCTATAGAATCACTACTTGTCTTCTCTGAGTTGTACTGTCCTCCCCGTGTCCCCCCAACATTACATCTGCTAATCGTAATGCCCCATTTTCCCTCTTATCCCTCCCTTCCCGCCCATTTTCCCCAGTCCCTTTCCCTTTGGTAACAATTAGTCCATTATTGGGTTCTGTGAGTCTGCTGCTGTTTTGTTCCTTCAGTATTTTTTCTTTGTTCTTATACTCCACAGATGAGTGAAATCATTTGATATTTGTCTTTTTCAGCTTGATTTATTTAACTGAGCATAATACCCTCCAGCTCCATCCATGTTGTTGCAAATGGTAGGATTTGTTTTCTTCTTATGGCTGAATAATATTCCATTGTGTATGTGTACCACATCTTCTTTATCCATTCATCTACTGATGGACACTTAGGTTGCTTCCATTTCTTGGCTATTGTAAATAGTGCTGCAATAAACATAGGGGTGCATCTGTCCTTTTCAAATTGGGCTGCTGCATTCTTAGGGTAAATTCCTAGGAGTGGAATTCCTGGGTCAAATGGTATTTCTATTTTGAGTTTTTTGAGGAACCTCCATACTGCTTTCCACAATGGTTGAACTAATTTGCAGTCCCACCAGCAGTGTAGGAGGGTTCTCTTTTCTCCACATCCTCGCCAACATTTGTTGTTGTTTGTGTTTTGGATGTTGCCCATCCTCACTGGTGTGAGGTGATATCTCATTGCGGTTTTAATCTGCATTTCTCTGATGATTAGCGATGTGGAGCATCTTTTCATGTGCCTGTTGGCCATCTGAATTTCTTCTTTGGAGAAGTGTCTATTCATGTCCTCTGCCCATTTCTTAATTGGATTATTTGCTTTCTGTTTGTTAAGGTGCATGAGTTCTTTATATATTTTGGATGTCAACCCTTTATCAGATACGATTTTTATGAATATATTCTCCCATACTGTAGGATGTCTTTTTGTTCTACTGATGGTGTCCTTTGCTGTACAGAAGCTTTTCAGCTTGATATAGTCCCACTTGTTCATTTTTGCTTTTGTTTCCCTTGCCCGGGGAGATATGTTCATGAAGAAGTTGCTCATGTTTATGCCCAAGAGATTTTTGCCTATGTTTTTTTCTAAGAGTTTTATGGTTTCATGACTTACATTCAAGTCTTTGATCCACCTTGAGTTTACCTTTGTGTATGGGGCTAGACAGCAGTCCATTTTCATTCTCTTACATGTAGCTGTCCAGTTTTTCCAACACCAGCTGCTGAAGAGGCTGTCATCTACCCATTGTATGTCCAAGGCACTTTTATCAAATATTAATTGACTGTATATGTTTGGGTTAATGTTTGGATTTTCTATTCTGTTCCACTGGTCTGTGGGTCTGTTTTTGTGCCAATACCAAGTTGTCTTGATTACTGTGGCTTTGTAGTAGAGCTTGAAGTCAGGGAGTGTAATTCCCCCTGTTTTATTCCTCTTCTCAGGATTGCTTTGGCTATTCAGGGTCTTTTGTGGTTCCATATGAATTTTAGAATTATTTGTTCCAGTTCATTGAAGAAAGCTGTTGGTAGTTTGATAGGCATTGCATTGAATCTGTAGATTGCTTTAGGCTGGATGGGCATTTTGACAATATTTATTCTACCTAGCCAAGAGCATGGGATGCATTTCCTTTTGTTAGTGTCCTCTTTAATTTCTCTTAGGACTGTCTTGTAGTTTTCAGAGCACAGGTCTTTCACTTCCTTCGTTAGGTTTATTCCTAGGTATTTTATTCTTTTTAATGCAATTGTGAATGGAATTGTTTTTCTGATTTCTCTTTCTGTTAGTTCATCATTAGTGTATAGGAAAGCAACAGATTTCTGTGTGTTAATTTTGTATCCTGCAACTTTGCTGAATTCAGATATTAGTTCTAGTAGTTTGGGAATGGAATCTTTAGGGTTTTTTATGTACAGTATCATGTCATCTGCAAATAGTGACAACTTGATTTCTTCTTTACCAATCTGGATGCCTTGTATGTCTTTGTTTTGTCTGATTGCCATGGCTAGGTCCTCCAGTACTATGTTGAATAACAGTGAAGAGAGTGGGCATCCCTGTTGTTCCCTATCTTAGATGAAAAGCTTTCAGTGTCTCGCCGTTAAGTATGATGTTAGCTGTGGGTTTGTCCTATATAGCCTTTGTTATGTTGAGGTACTTGCCGTCTATACCCACTGTGTTGAGAGTTTTAATCAGGAATGGATGCTGAATTTTGTCAAATGCTTTTTCAGCATCTATGGAGATGATCATGTGGTTTTTGTTCTTCTTTTTGTTGATGTGCTGGATGATGTTGATGGATTTTCGAATGTTGTACCATCCTTGCATCCCTTGGATGAATCCCTCTTGATCATGGCGTATGATCCTCTTGATGTATTTTTGAATTCGGTTTGCTAATATTTTGTTGAGTATTTTTGCATCTACGTTCATCAGGGATATTGGTCTGTAATTTTCTTTTTTGGTGAGGTGTTTTCCAGGTTTTGGTTTTAGAGTGATGCCGCCTTCATAGAATGAGTTTGGAAGTAGTCCCCCCTCTTCTATTTTTTGGAAACTTAAAGAGAATCGGTGTTATTTCTTCTCCATATGTCTGGTAGAATTCAGAGGTGAATCCATCAGGCCCAGGGGTTTTGTTCTTGGGTAGTTTTTTGATTACCAATTCGATTTCGTCGCTGGTGATTGGTCTGTTTAGTTTTTCTGTTTCTTGCTTGGTCAGTCTTGGAAGGTTGTATTTTTCTAAGAAGTTGTCTATTTCTTCTATCTTTTCCAGCTTGTTAGCATGTAGATTCTCATAATATTCTCTTATGATTCTTTGTATTGAGATATATTTAGATGAATTAACAGTAAAATTAAGATCCTTCCCCTTTTTCATTACATTAGAAAGATTTTGTGACCATGGGATGAAGCCTTCAAACAATGCTCTTGCCTTTCAGTAGCAAACCTGTGTTTTTCCCTTTCATTTCCCTTTTAATTCTGGGCCTCCGAAGAGTGGCCTCGATGCCCAGAGCTCACATGGCCACTTGGGTAAAAGATCCAACACCTGCACATGTGGCATCTGCATGTCCATCCGTAATGACATTAGCATTTCATACAACTCCACTGGAGGGAACTCTCAGATACATCTGCCTGCTGGTGTGGGAGAAGTGGGTTCTTTGCATTTATTAGTTGATAATGCAGTGTTTACTAGCCACCTTCTGTCAGATGCTGAGATCACCTCTAAGCTAACAGCAGTCACAAACCCTTGAATGATCACTACAGACCAATTCAACCAACTAGAACCCCAGAATGCTTATGTGGAAACCTGATTCAAGACAGAGCCACTATTATAGATAAGTGTACAAAGGATGACTAATTCAAAACATGGTGCTAATTTGATTAAGAAGTTGATTGAGTCTGGATGGCATGGGTCATAAATTCATCATATAGGCACTGAAAATTTAATGAAGGCTTTTAAAATAAGTGGTTATAATTCTTTTTGGAAGGGATGTAGTATAGACTGGAGAACAGATCAAGTTTTGTTTCCAGAATGACTTGGGTTCAAATCTTGGCTTTGACACTTAGTAGCTATAGACTCTTGGGCAGGGAAATGACTTAAACTCTCTTTTTCTCATCTCTAAAGGATTGTTGTAAAGATTGAAGGTAACGTTTGAAAAACACCCATTACAGAGCTTGTCAGTAAGTGGGCCCCCACTATATAGGGGCTTGAAAAAATAACACGTGTGGAGGAGGGTTTTGAAAGGAGAAAGAATTTGCCATAAGTTTTCATCCATACAGAATGCTCTTAGAGTTATATTAATGACACATTAATGATAAATGACAAATATAGGAGATGAAGGCCCCAGCCCGGCAGTTATGGCCGTGCCGAGGATCATAGTACGAAGTCTTTATTCTGCACCAGGCTGTCTGTTGAGCACTTTACAGGCATTTCCTCAATCAGTGATCACAGCAGACCCATGAAATATGCAGTCATGACCCCTTCTTACGGGTTTGCGTCAAATGCCATGCATACACAGCAGGAAGGAAACATATCATCGTGAACCTCCATGTAGCTCCAGCATTTAACAGTGTTTTGTTAGTCCTGTCCCATCAACACCCCCACCCCAAATTGGTTTTGCTCCTGTGTTTAAAGTACAAACATGTTGTTTCCACTGTAGGTACTTCAGTGTATTTTTTAAACTTTTTGAACATTAATAACCACAATATCTCTGTTCCTCTGAATAATAATGACTTAATGTTAGTTATTATCCCTCCAGTTTGCCCTTATTACCCTGTCTTATTGTAGTTACTTTGAATCAGGGACCAAAAATAAACTCATTGCATTTGGTTCACATGTCTCTTAGACTTTTTTATTGAGCATTAAAGGTATGTAATTAATATATGTAACAAAAAATCTGAAGGTAAGATTGTACACGTATGGAAATAATGATTTTGACCTACTTTATAAGTTAGGTGTGAGGTAGTACATATAAAGTGTTCAAGAGTTTACCTTGTCCATAGTAAACATTCAAGAAGTGACACCTGTTACTATTTTTTTAAATAAGTACAGTCATTTAAATTTCAAGGGACTTAATTCACACTCAGTGATTCAGACTTAACAACTACCTGCCGGAGACATAGACTGTTTATATGAATTGCCTTGTTACATACTCCTTGCCCACTTTCCATTTGTCATGTTCATTATATTCATATGGAATTGCGTGGCTCCATTTTTACATGTTATAGATTTTAACTCATCAGTTTAATTGAAAAGACCTATCTTTTAATGTTGCCTATGGTTTTGTTTTTGTTTTGGGGTGTTTTGGTTTCCTATTTTATGTATAGTTCATGGAAACATTAGTATGGTTGAAAATTCAAATGGCACAAAGGGTGTACCGTAAAGTTTCTTTCCCAAGTGACAATATTTTTATAGAGAAAGGTTCTTATTTTTATGTAACAGTCTGTCAGTTTTCTGTCTTCTTTCTCTGGTACAGTCTCTCCTTACCCAAACTTATGTAACAGCTGGTCTGTTTGGTTATAGTCCTTCTGTTTGTTACCCTTCTAAATGTAAATCTTTTATCATGTCTGTGTTGTATGTGTATGCACAGTCTGTGAAGTAGAGAGAAAACACTTTTCCCCTTATTGCTGAACTGGATTAACCTCAGTCCTGGCTGGTCATGGATGGATGGCTGTGTGGATAATCACCATGTTACAGTGAATACCATAGATGCTACAAAAGTCACAAGTGTCACCATAGCATATTTTTTTAATTTAATAAAATAAAAATGAAAATTTAATGAAAGCAATACTAAACTAGCTTACTGGCTTATCTTCCCTGGAAGAATTTCTGAGTTTCCCTTTATCACTTCCACAGACTACTTCAGGGTGACCTTGTATGCATCAGCTCGCTCTCAGCCATCCCTGCACATGACATCCCACTCTTCACGATGTGTGGAAAGCACACTCACTCCTCGGCCATTTAGTAGCATTCCAATAGTTCTTCCATTTTCATTCCCCGTAGTTAATACTGTCAATAGACACACTTTCCAGAAGCCCCTTTACACAAAGAAATGTTTTTTAGTCACTGGGAAAGGAGACTTATACACAGTGATGGATTTGAGCCAAAGAATTATGTGGAAGGTCAAACCCTTAGTTATTACATAGGGTAAGTCACATAACTTGTGCTTGGCTTTCAGCTCTGGAGGAGAAGAGGTCCCAGGTCCTCACCCTCCTCCAGCCTCCCCTCGTCCTGCTCCCAGGGAGGAGAGAGTCCAGCAGGGAAAATAAGGTAATCGGTGATTTGCCATGTGGATTAATGAGAGGGTAGGAAAGTAGGGGAATTTCCTTGACTCTTAGTCTATCTGAGACTCTCATTTGGAGAATCAAAGCAGCTCACATCTAAAGGGCAGAGACGGTGCCAACCTGTTCTGCTCTCACCTCTTGCAGTTGCCACATACTGACCACACTGGCCTCTGCTCCCCCACAGGCTGCAGCATGAGGGGTGGATAGCAAGGGGAAGGGCTGCATGGAACAGTGAACAGAGTGACTGATGGGAGGGGCAGCAGGCTTCACATTCTAAACCCCCGCTGTCCCTCTAGGTGACCGAGTGGGAGGCCGATCTCTTAGAGACAGAGGTGTGACTCGAACTCTCAGAAATTTTCAAGTTGTATTTAAGGTTCCGGAGATTGTTTTCTGCTTGTTTTAAGACAAAGGTGTCTCTGTGGCTTCTCTGAACTTCCTCCCTTCATTTCTTTAGGAATTTTCTTTGATGATTTTTTTCATTGTTTTGACACACTTAGATCTTAGTATTGGTTGTTCTAGACTTTGGCCACTTGGTAGTGAGGAGGGTTTAAGAACTTATCCAGTACTTTTCTAAACTTAATTGTGCCTCTTTCTCCTACAGAGAAATGCATGTGTGTCATTCTGGCCCTTCTGCACCTGTGCCGGCCCACAAGGAGCCCCAGGGAGAGCAGGGTAAGTGGATGAACGCGTCTCATGTGTTGGCTGTAGTGTTTATGGAGGGTGCATGGACTACAACCCACTGGAAACACGTACTGAACTGTGATTTGTGTGGGCATGGTAGTTACAGACACTCCCATCCTTCAAGCTCTATGGTCTGGAGAGGGAGAAAGGTGGCCCAGACTCGTAGAGCATGACCCAGGCCAACTGGGATGTTTGGGGTGAGGGAAGCCCAGGTGGGGAATCTGAGCAGTCCAGGCAATTTCTGTCCAGTAAGCATCCTTGTGCACACATTTGGAGCAATTACCACTTCTTGTCCTCTTGACGGTTAGAAATAATCTTGCCAACACGATCCAAGAGCCCAAACCATGGAAAATAGAATTTCAGAGACACCTAGTGAAAGTTCAGTAAAAAGTAGGCTGGAAAAACAAACTTCTCCATTTCTGGAAGACAGGAGGAAGAAAGTAAGTCTTATCACTTTATTTGCACATACAGCCCCATGTTGGAAGCAGGATGCTCCAGCTACACCCAGCAGATCCTGGCCACGCAGAAAGAACTTCCACCTGCTGGTGACCCTCAGGCGAGGGTTACTGCTGACCTTGGTATGGTCTGCCCACCTGGGCTCCCATGCGGCTTATGAATGGGAGAGTCAGTACAGGGTTCTTTCCCTTCCTTCTGACTGACCTGGCTTCTCTTTTCCTCCTGGTAGCCTCCCCATCCCATGCCTGGTTATTCCATCATGGCTGAAGACCTAGATCGGTAGAAAAAAGACTCCATACAATGGCTCTGCAAGGTCTTGGAGGATAAGACTGGTAAGGAATATAGGGTAATTTCACAATACAGAGACAGTTTCCTTTGGTTTTATTTTGGTCTTTCTCCTCTGAGAAATCCACCTCTTGGGTCCTCAATGTAATCCAAGAACAGTGAGCATTTATTTTGGGAGGAAGCATTTCTACAGGAGCTCCCTGAGTCCCTGAAACCCCAGGCTCAGTGATGCCCCTGGAAAGGATTCAACTACCAGGGAGGGCAGTACTTTCTTTCTTTCTTTCTCCCTTAGAAACCACCTCCAGCTTTGTCCCTGACGCACCACCTGTCAGGGCACCTTCTGCTCTCGCACTGCCAGCTGCTGGGCCTGTGGCTTCCTCAGCCTCCCTCCCAGCTCCAAGGATGACCCCGCTGCTGGGGAGCTTGGAAAAGATACCACACTCCCTTGGCCCCCCCATCATTCCCAGGTGAGGGGAGGGCTTTCTGTGGAGCCCACAGTGCCATCAGCCTCTGCTTAGGCTACAGGGAAAGCAGCATGCCAGTCAGTCGCTTAAAAGGTTGAGCCTGCTGGGGCTGAGCACCCAGGAGCTGGGTTAGCCCGGCGGTGTCAGGACCCTTTCCTCAGGAGCAGATGGCTGGGAAGGGGAGGCCGCCCATGGAGCTGGAGCAGGCCGCCTCATTCTGCTCGCTAGATGGCTGGTGGTCGGCAGCCCCGTCCTTAGCTGCTCTCAGCCAGGCTTGGGTTCAGGCGAGTGGCTTTTCCTTAGTGGACATACATTTAACCCACTACTCGGCCAAGTTTCATCCCCTGCTCTCTGTCTTATGATCCATCAAGGGTAGAAATATGGAGCCCTCCCGTGATTTGGGGGAATGCATACTTTAAGCACCTGGGAGGTATTAGTCACATTGGCTGACTCCTGAATCCCTGGCACAGCAAGGCTTCTAGAGCACCAAACACCATCACATTTGAGGAACCAGTATTCACTTTTTCTCTTCTTTCCAGAATCTGCTGGAGGGGTGGCCACAGTGGCCTGCGGCACATAAGGAGGCCTCACCACCAGGGCCCTCGGGGCTCTTCTCCGCCAGGGCGCAGCCCAGGCCCCGGCATCCCCTTCAGCCCGTCCCTTTCTGGCACTGGCCAGACAGCTGCTGGCAATAGCAATACCAGTTTCTATGGATTCGGTGGGGCCCTCATGACCTCTGCGCCCGTCACCCCGAGCCAGCCTGCACTGGCCCCCAGCCTAGGAAGCACATTTCCAGGTGGATCTTCAGCAGCCCTGGCCCGACATGCAGCTCCACCACCGATCCCACCCCAGACAGCCTTGGGCAGAGCTGTGCCGTCAGGATTTCATGGTTTGAAACCCACAACCTTTGTCTTCCACGTGGCCAGCATGCCTCAGAACACATGTGTGTTTGCAGGTCAGATTTGGGATGGGCTCTGTCTGCAGGGCCAGGCGCTGTTTTAAGTGCTCATACGGTATCCACTCTCAGGGATGTATACTGTGGTGAAGAGACAGGCGTGATCACAGGTGTTATCTGTAAACAGTGTCAGGGAGTAGTGTCGCTCATGACCGCAGGATCTACTTAGGCAGTCAGCCGCAGCATTTCTGAGACAATAGCACAACGAGGCCATGGCCACAGTCCCAGAGTTGGGAGTATGGATGGCTGCTGAGGGTGAGGGCGTGGCAGGCACTGGAGCAAAGGCCCGAAGGCAGAGACAAGCCTGATGTGTTCCTGAGCAGAGAAGAGCAGCGTGTGGCTAGAGGTTTAAAAAGGAAAGTGGAATAAAATGACATTAAGAGACAGGCCGAAGGGAAGATCATTCATGGCCTTTTAAAATGTTTTTGTTAAAGTACTAAGGGAAATCACTATAGAATCTCAAGCAGAAGGACGTGATTTTATTTGCCATGTGGAAGATGGATGATAAGGGGTTCTGACCCTGATAGCATCCATTTTCTTCACTGAATATAGAGCTCTTTGGAGTGGGTTCAGGGGAGATGCACACCAAGGAGGGCCTCTTTCAGGGGTCATTTTGGAGAGGGGGAGAAAATGACGTGTGAGAGCCGTGCCGGGCAGTTCTGAAGCCTGGGAAACTGTGGGTAGGAATCTGAAGCAAGGCCGATCAGTGCAGATTTGTGTGTCTCCCCAGCAGCATTCAGTCCTGAGGTGTGGACCTAAAGTAAGTGGCTAGAGAGTAACCCCAGGCTGGCTTCATGGCACAGGGAGCAGGAGGGGCAGGGGACTGACCTCAGGCCCTGATGAGGCAGAGAGTGTGGAGGGGGTGCGGGATGCGCATCGAGCAGGGCCGGCAATGGGATCGCAGCTGAGATCTCTGGCGAGAGCAACGGCTGGTTGCGATAAGTTGGGACACCTGGAGGTCAGGAAGGGGAGAAATGGCGTGCAAGGCCAGCACATTGCGGTGCACCCACCCTACCTCAGTCCGAAACAGATACAGATCCCTGTGAGACGGTCTTCCTGATGAGTGGCTGGGGAGGGCAGACCAGCACTGGGTGGCGGGCTCCGTGAGGGCAAGCGTGGGCAGGAGACCGTGTCCGAGTGGGCCCACGGGAGGATGGGGCTGACTGTGGGGTGAGGCTTTGTAGAAGTACAGGAGAGCGGGCAGGCAAATGGGGAGGGCACATAACATTAGTCCAGAGAGAAGGGATTTCCACTCTGTGTCCCCCTCAGCTGTGGTTTGGGGGCCAAGGGAGTGAAAAGTTCTACGCCTCAGGATGCCAAAAGGCATCTCTTGGGCTTGTGCTCTGCTGCAGCTCGTGGGGAGGGGCAGGCACCCCTGGAGCCCTGGGGTGAGGAAACAGTCACCACGTGGGCTTCCTTACCGAGGTGTGAGCCGGACACTGGTGCGGGTAAGGGATCCTGTGGGGATGCACTTGAAAGCAGAACTCCCCCCAGTTCATTACCACCTGCTTTGACACCTGCTTGTGAGCCTAGTTATCACAGTTCTTTCTGATCTCTCCATTCCAGGCACATCCACAGCCATCTTTGCCCAGAACACCCCTGCCCCTGGGGTGGGTGCATTGGGCAGCAACCTCTCCTTTTGGGCACCCTCAGCACCTGCCCTTGGCTCTGCTGGAGCTGGAATCTTTGGTAAGCTGCAAGTCTCTGTAGTCAGGGTGACCTGCATATTCCTTGAAGACGGGGTGGTGGTTGGGGGAGCATTGTGTATTTTCCTTGGTCCTTGTCGCACTGCAGCAAAGAATTGAAAGGTAGAGAGACACAGTACTGACGCGGAGGAAAAGTTTTATTTAAAGTTACTTAGAGAAAAAGTGCAGGTGACCTCAGAGAGAGGGCAGCACTGTGAAAGGTTGAAAAGAGAGAGTTTAAAGTGAAAAGGTTACACACTTAGCAAGTATGGGTGACCTCAGGGAGAGGAGCACCATGAAAGGTTGGGGGTTTCACTTTTAAGTTTTTTTCAGGAATATGACTAAGGTTTGCATGTGCAGACCTGTAAGGCGGTCTTTGAATACTTAGAACTAACTTAACAGAAGGAACTTCCTGCTCTGGTTTCTCCCTGGAGTCAGGTGTTTCTTGGTCTGGGAGCAGATCAAGCAGGACTGCCTGCCCGGCTCCCAACGTAGGCTGAGTTATTGTCTGTTTGTTAAAAAGTAACTGAAGAATCTTACTTCTTATCTTCCTGGGTATTAAAACGCAGTCTTATTTTTAAAATGGAATCCTTCCTGCCCATCACTATGTTGTTTATGCTGGGCTTGCTTGATATTATTAATTGCCACATTGCAAACTACTTGATTAGGGCCACAGGAGAGAAAAAACAGCACATAGTTATAACGTTAAAAAATTAAGCTGGGCCTGCATGATTAACACAATAAAGCCATGGGCTAGGCTGAGGTGCTCTCCTTTCTCTGGGGAATATTCAAACATTCCAGGCCAAGTTGCTCCTGGCTTTTTGAGCTTTAACTGATTAACTCTGGGTCTTTTTTAGTGGCCTTTTCCTGGCCTTATTCTCTTTCCATCCCACTCATATCTGTTTTCCTCCCTAACAGCAAAATAACAGGGTCATAATCACAAGAAACATGTCACCTGGCTGGCAATCAGGAGCAGCCGAGTTTGCACATAGGCAGCACAGCTCAGAGAGGAGCTGTTTCTGGCAGAACTTTTCTCAAACCATGGAAAAGACAGGTAAAAATACCTTCCTGGGCCTCCTACCTCCAAGGAACTCAGCCTGGGAAGCCATGTTGAAGCACCCAGTGGTCTGTTGGCCTGGCCTACCACAGGATAGGGCACCGAGAGGAGCAGTTTCTTTTGGTAGCCACCCTGATGAGGTCCTTTTCCATTGGTACAGGATCCAGGAACCCAGGAGCCCCCCATAAAACGCAGGTGTAAAGCATAAACATAAGCACATCAGCAAGAAGTAGCCTAAGTCCCTTGCCACAAACCGGACCCCTTACCTGGATGTAGACTTCAGCTCCTGCTGCAAAGAGCCTCTGACCTGTTCCATAAAGCAAACTGACTGCAGCAGATATCTGGCTTCATCCTGCATGGAGGGAGTGGCAACCCTGGAGGCCATTGCCCTCTCCTGGAGGAAGCAGAGCCTCAGGCTTTTTCCAGGAGGGGAGACAGGATGTGGCAGAGCAGAAGCATGATTAATACCTTTCTTTACTTCAATGGTTCCACTGGTGAGGCTGGAGAGAATCAATAAACATCTGGAACACCAGCTGAAAAGATGGTGGCATGAGAGGTGAGACAGAGAATTCCTCCTAAAACTGCATATAATATGAAAAAAAAACTAATACAACTGATCCTGAAAAGGCAACAGAAAAGAGGACTGCACCAAACTGCACACACCTGGAGAAAAGAATAAACCTCACGGAGCAGGGTTACATACCAAATCATGACCCAGCAGGACCCAATTCCTTCCCGCACCCCAGCTCTCTGGGGGTATGAAGATAAACAGAGCAGGGAGAGTGTGGAGGCCTGGGACTGCTGAATACATAACTCCAGAGATCTGCTCTGGGAGCACAAACCTACATTTCATGGTGCTTGCATGGTACTCTTATGAACAGTGGGTTGGAAAGCTAAAACTGGCAGAATTCCTGGAGAGTCTGAGATTCCAGCTCCTGTGGAAAGCAGGGATCCATATCTGGCTGCTCTGGGACAAAAGAAAAGCGGGCAGTCTGAGAGAATTCCTAACACCAAGAGGGCTGCTAAAGGGGCAAGGATTGCACAGAGCTTGCTGCTAAGGGGTAAGGAAAGGTAGACAAAATGTCCAGATGTACTCTGCACAGCAGGTTGGGAACTTTCATGATGTTCAGGAACTCCAGCTCCCTGGCTCGCTACACAGCTCCAAGGACCCCTTCTGTGATAGGCAGCCTACTGCGCCTTTCTCCCAGTCAGCCCCACCTGGCTTGCAAACCAGCAAACCCTACCCTGGCAATAGGCCCACCAGATGGAATCCCTGCATACAGCAACTACAAACGCAAAACACACAGGCTTATAACTGTGTGCTAGGCCAACTGGTTCTGGCAGTGGACATGCACAGCAGCCTGGGAGCAGGAAACAGCTCTTTCCTCCCCCATGCACACATTCCAATCACCTGGGACCCCTGACACTGCTCCAGGGGCTGAGCAGCTCCAGGGAGTAGAGCTTTGGGGCACTAGAGTGCCCCATATACAAATATGGAATGCCAAATTAACCCGGCTCAAAATAAAATTATGAATATGAATACACCACTGAGAAAGATTCAAATGAAGTAAATCTCATGAAACTGCCTGAAAGGGATTTCAAAATAAAAATCATTAACATGCACTTGGAGGTACAGAAAAATATTCAAGAACTCAGGGAAGAATTCTGGTCAGAGACCCAATCACTACAGAACACAGTATCGGAAATGAAACGCACAATGGAAAGTTTTAAAAGCAGGTTAGCTATGGTGGAGGAGATGATAAATGAAATGGAAATTAGAGAAGAGGAATACAAATAAGCTGAGGCACAGAGAGAAAAAAGAATCTCTGAGAATGAAAGAACATTGAGAGAACTGTGTTAGGAATCCAAATGGAAAAATATTCACATTAGAGTGGTACCAGAAGAGGAAGAAGGGAGATAAAAAGGGATAGAAAGTGTCTCTGAGGAGGTAATTGCTGAAAACCTCCCCAATCTGGGGGAGGAGATAGTCTCTCAGGCCACGGAGATGCACAGATCTCCCAACACAAGGGACCCAAGGAAGACAACAAGAAGACATATAGTCATTAAAATGGCAAAGATTAAGGATAAGGACAGACTATTAAAAGCAGCCAGAGAGAGAAATAAGATCAAATACAAAGGAAAGCCATCCAGGCTATCACCAGACTTCTCAGCAGAAACCTTACAGGCCAGAAGGGAGTGGCATGATGTATTTAAAGAAATGAAGCAGAAGGGCTTGAACCAAGAATATTTTATCCGGGAATCTTATCATTTAAATTTGAAGATGGGATTAAACAATTTCCAGATAAGCAAAAGCTGAGAGAATTTATCTCCCACAAACCGTCTCTACAGTGTATTTTGGAGGGACTGCTATAGATGGAAGTGTTCCTAAGGTTTAATAGTTGTCTTCAGACATAATAAAACCAGAGTAAAGAAAGTAGAACAGTTAATTACTAAGCAACTGCAAAATTAAATCAACTATCCCCAAAGTCAATCAATTGATAGACAAAGAGTACAGAATATGATACCTAATACATAAAGAATGGAGGAGGAAGAAAAAGGAGGAGAAAAAAAGAAACTTTGGACTGTGTTTGCAAAAGCATATTAAGTGATTTAAGTTAGACTCTTAGATAGTAAGGAAGTTACCCGAGAACCTTTGGTAACCACAGATCTAAAGCTTCCAATGGCAATAAGTACATACCTATCGATAAGCACCCTGAATATAAATGGTCTGAATGCACCAATCAAAAGACACAGAGTCACTGAATGGATAAAAAAACAAGACCCATCTACATGCTGCCTACAAGAGACTCACTTTAAACCCAAAGACATACACCGACCAAAAGAAAAGGGATGGAAAAAGATATTTCATGCAACTAATAGGGAGAGAAAAGCAGGAGTTGCTGTACTTGTATCAGACAAAATAGACTTCAAAGCAAAGAAATTCAGCAGAGACAAAGAAGGGCATCACATAATGATAAAGGGGTCAATCCACAAAGAAGATATAACCATTATAAATATCTATGCACTGAACAGAGTAACACCTACATATGTGAAACCAATACTAATACAATTAAACGAGGAAATAGAATGCAATGCACTCATTGTAGGAGACTTCAACACTCCACTCACTCCAAAGGACAGATCAACCAGACAGAAAATAAGTAAGGAGACAGTAGCACTGAACAGCACATTAGAACAGATGGAACTTACAGACATCCACAGAACTGTACACCCAAAAGTAGCAGAATAAACATTCTTCTCAAGTGCACATGCAACATTTTCAAGAATAGATCATATCTTAGGCGACAAAAAGAGCCTCAGTAAATTCAAAAAGTTTGAAGTTGTACCAATCATTTTCTCAAACCACAAAGGTATGAAACTAGAAATATGCAAAGAAAATGAAAAATCCTACAAACACATAGAGGCTTCAAAAAATGCTCATAAATAACCAATGGATCAATGACCAAATAAAAACAGAGATCAAGCAATATATCGAGACAAATGACAAAAATAATTCAACACTCCTAAATCTGTGGGATGCAGTGAAAGCCATGCTAAGACGAGAGTATATTGCAGTACAAGCCTCAGGAAACAAGAACAATCCCATATGAACAGTCTAAACTCACAATAAACGAAACCAGAAAAAGAAGAACAAATGAGGCCCTAAGTCAGTAGCAGGGACATAATAAAGCTTAGAGCAGAAATAAATAAAATTGAGAAGAATAAAACAATAGAAAGAATCAATGAAAGCAGAAGCTGGTTCTTTGAGAAAATAAACAAAATAGATAACCACCCAGCAAGATTTATCATGAAAAAAAGAGAGTCTACTCACATAAACAGAATCAGAAATGAGAAAAGAAAAATCTCTATGGACACCACAGAAATACAAAGAATTATTAGAGAACTCTAGGAAAATTATATGCTAACAAACTGGATAACCTAGAGGAAATGGACAGCTTTCTAGAAAAATACAACCTTCCAAGGCTGACCCAGAAAGAAACAGAAAATCTGAACAGACCAATTACCAGCAACAAAATTGATTTGGTAACCAAAAAACTACCTGAGAACAAAACACCTGTACCACATAGATGGCTTTACCTCTGAATTTTTTCCAACATTAGTGAATACCTAACAGCCACCCTCCATAAGTTTTCCAAAAAGCAGATGAAGAGGGAATACTTCCAAACTCATTCTATGAGACCACCATCACTCTAATACCAAAACCAGGCAGACACCATAAAAAAAGAAAATTATGGACCAATATCCCTGATGAACATAGATGCAAAAATACTCAAAAAAATATTAGCAAACTGACTTCAAAAATACATCAAGATGTCATCCATCATGATCAAGTAGGATTCACCCCAGGGGTACAAGGATGGTACAACATTCGAAAATCCATCAACATCATCTACCACATCAACAAAAAGAAGGACAAAACAACATGATCATCTCCATAGATGCTGAAAAATCATTCGACAAAATTCAGCACCCATTCATGATAAAAACTCTCAACAAAATGTGGATAGAGGACAAGTACCTAAACATAATAAAGGCCATATATGAGAAACCCACAGCCAACATTATAGTTAACAGAGAGAAGCTGAAAGCTTTTCCTTTACGATCGGGAACAAGACAAGGATGACCACTTATCCCACTTCTATTCAACACAGTACTGGTGGGTCTACCCATGGCAATCAGACAACACAGAGAAATAAAAGGCATGCATATTGGCAAGGAAGAAGTTAAATTGTCCCTGTTTGCAGATGACATGATATTGTACATAAAACACCCCAAAGAATCCACTCCAAAACTACTAGAAGTAATATCTGAATTCAGCAAAGTTGTCGGATACAAAACTAATACACATAAATCTGCTACATTCCAATACACTGACGATGAAATAGCAGAAAGAGAAATCAGGAAAACAATTCCTTTCACAGTTGCATCAAAAAGAAGAAAACACCTAGGAATAAACCTAACCAAGGAAGGGCAAGACCTATACCCTGAAAACTACAAGACACTCCAAAGAGAAATTAAAGAGGACACTAACAAATGGAAATTCATTCCATGCTCTTGGGTAGGAAGAATTAATATTGTCAAAATGGCCATCCTGCCTAAAGCAATCTACAGATTCAATGCAATCAGTATCAAAATACTGACAGCATTCTTCAACAAACTGGAAGATATAGTTCTAAAATTCACATGGAACCACAAAAGACCCATAAGAGCCAAAGCAAACCTGAGAAGGAAGAATAAAGCAGGGGAATCTCGCTTCCCAACTTCAAGCTCTACTACAAAGCTACAGTAATCAAGACAATTTGGTATAGGCACAAGAACAGACCCACAGATGAGTGGAACAAAATAGAGAGCCCAGATATTAACCCAAGCATATATGGCCAATTAATATACCATAAAGGAGCCATGGATATACAATGTTGAAATGACAACAGCCCCTTCAACAGCTGGTGTTGGCAAAACTGGACAGCTACATGCAAGAGAATTAAAACAGATTACTGTCTAAATCCATACACAAAAGTAAACGCAAAATGTATCAAAGACCTGAATGTATTTCATGAAACCATAAAACTCTTAGAAGAAAATATAGGCAAAACTCTCCTAAATATAAACATAAGCAACTTCTTCATGAACATATCTCCACGGGCAAGGGAAACCAAAGCAAGAATGGTTGAGTGGGACTGTATCAAATTAAAAAGCTTCTATACACAAAGGACACCATCAATAGAACAAAAGACTTCCAATGGTATGGGAGAATATATTCATAAATGACATATCTGATATGCGGTTGACATCCGAAATATTCAGAGAGCTCACACACCTCAACAACCAAAAAGCAAATAATCCAATTAAAAAATGGCAGAGAAGCTGAACAGACACGTTTCCAAAGAAGAAATTCAGATGGCCAACAGGCACATGAAAAGATGCTCCACATCACTAATCATCAGAGAAATGCAAATTTAAATCACAATGAGACATCACCTCACACCAGTTAGGACGGCCACCATCGAAAAGACAAACAACAACAAATGTTGGCGAGGATGTGGAGAAAGGGGAACCCTCCTACACTGCTGGTGGGACTGCAAATTAGTTCAACCATTGTGGAAAGCAGTATGGAGTTTCCTCAAAAAACTCAAAATAGAAATACCATTTGACCCAGGAATTCCACTCCTAGGAATTTACCCATGAATGCAGCAGCCCAGGTTGAAAAAGATATAAGTACCCCTATGTTAATCACAGCACTATTTACAATAGCCAAGAAATGGTAGCACCCAAGTGTCCACCAGTAGAGGAATGGATAAAGAAGAGGTGGTACATATACACAATGGAATATTTTTCAGCCATAAGAAGAAAACAAATCTTACCATTTGGAACAACATGGATGGAGCTAGAGGGTATTATGCTCAGTGAAATAAGCCAGGTGGAGAAAGAAAAGTATCAAATGGTTTCAATCCTCTGTGGAGTATAAAACAAAGAAAAATCTGAAGGAACAAAATAGCAGCAGACTCACAGAACCCAAGAATGGATTAACAGTTACCAAAGGGAAAGGGACTGGGGAGGATGGGTGGGAAGGGAGGGATAAGGGGGGAAAGGGGCATTACGATTAGTACACATAATGTAGGGGTGTGGGACACGGGGAAGGTAGTATAACACAAAGAAGACAAGTAGTGCTTCTATACCATCTTACCACGCTTATGGGCAGTGAGTGTAATGGGGTATGTGGTGGGGACTTGATAATGGGGGAAGTCGAGTAACCATAATGTTGCTCATGTGATTGTACATTAATGATATCAGAAAAGAAAATAAAATACAAAAAAATAAAAATAAAAACAATGTGGAAGTCTGTGACTCTGGTCATAGTTAAAGTCACAGGGGCCGCTTGGTCAGTCAGGTGTCCTGGAAAGGCCCACCACCCGTGTGTCCCAGGACCCAGCATCAGCCCCCCAGGATGCTTGTCAGGACATCTGGGGTGAGTGTCTGTTCAAGTCGCCTTCCCTGCTAACATCACTCCATCCTGGAAACAAGAAAGGGACTTGTCCTTAAGTCTGGTCCTTTCCTACTGATGAGTGGCCAGAGGATTGTCCTCCTCATGCCTGCCGGGATGCAGGGATCAGAAGGACCAGCCAATCGAATGTGCAGCTGATGCACAGCCAGGGTGACCAACCAGCCTGGTTTGCCTGGAACCCTCTTGGTTTTAGTAAATGAAGCCCCCTGTCCTGGGAGACCGTCTAGTTCCAGGCAAATCAGGATGCTTAGTCACCCCACAACACAGGGACCTTCATTCTGAGGTCCCTTCCAGGTCTAACAGTTCATGGCTCAAAAGGACATGGCATACCCCATCTGGGAGGCTCAGGAATGGGCATGGGGGAGAAGGATGCCTGAAGAAGGAGGCAGGAGGTGTGGCAGACTGAGGTGTCAGCTTCCTGTTTCCCTGCAATTAGGGAATACTGTATGATATTGGCCTGACCTGTCTGATACTGGAGAAGTCCCTGAGGAGAGTGTTCATGAAGGCAAGGTGTTGAGAGTAGATGTTAGTGCCCTAACTCCTTCTCTTCATTTGGACCATGGTGTAAGTGCTGGAGGGGATGTAGCCACCTGTGACCATGAGACATAGCATGAAGACAAAAATCCAATAAGCTAAATCAAGAACATATGAGATAATGCTTCACCTATAGCTTACAAGATTGGCTATAACAGAAAAGATGGATGAAACCAAGTGCTAACAAGGATGCAGGAAAACTAGAATCCACACCCCAGGGCTGGTGGAAATATAAAACAGTGCATCCACTTTGGAAAGCAGTCTGGCAGTTCCTCAAAATGTTAAACATGGAATTGCAATTATGACCCAGCAGTCCCACTCCTAGGTATTCAGCCAGGAGAGCTGATCACACAGTTCACACACACACTTGTAGACAGCAGCATTGCCAGTAGCCTAGAGGTAGAAAGAACTTAAATTTCCAATAACTCATGAGAAAATAAACAAAAGGTGGTATATCCCTACAATGGAATATTATTCGGCCATAAAAAGAAATAAAATTCTGACCTATACAACAACAGAGATGATCCTTGAAAACACATAATTCTAAGTCGTAGAAACCAGACACAAAATCCATGTTATATGATTCCATTTGCATGAAATGTCCAGAATAGGCAAATCTGTAGACGGAAAGTAAAACCATGCTTGCCAGGGAATTGGGGGGGTGGAAATGGGGTATGTGACTAATTCCTGGGGGATTTTCATTTTCACATGCTCTGAAACTAGATAGTGGTGAATACTGCACAATTTTTTGAACATATGAAAATATGCTTTAAAGAAAATAATTTTAAAAATAAACCTAAAAGCAAACCTACCCAGGTGGGAAAGAGCCAAGCCCCTAAGGGCATTGCTGAACCCCAGCTTCCCGCTGCTGACCTCCAGGCTTTTTCTTGTAGGAACAAATAAACCCCTCTTTTCTTAAGCCTCTGTGGTCAGGTGTCTGTGACCTGGCGACAAACGCATGCCTCACGGAGGACGAGGCTGTGCTGTCTCCTGGTGCCAGAGGGCTCTGCACACTGGGCAGTACTCCTCCCAGGCTGGGGGTCCAGACGTGGCCCAGTGCGATGTTCTTCGGCTGAGTCACAGGTGCGGCCTCTGAAATGCCACAAATAACATGCGCGCACATGCACACTCGCACACGCCCACGCACCAAATGTTGTGTATAAATAGCGCAGGGTATGAACTGTTCTGTGGCTCCACACTTGTGCGCTCTTCACGCACCCCATATGCCCTTCACCAAGGGGAAACCACAAAAGTGGTGCTGCACCCAGGCCAGGGAGACACATGCCCACGCCCACCATCACCCACCACCTTCTGGGTGCCTCTCAGCCACAGCCAGACCAGCAGACGGAGCAACAGGGGAGGATGAGGTGACCCCGTGACAGCTGGTATCCCAAGGGCGGAGAAAGCTCCCCACCTTCCAGGCCCCATTTCAAAGGCCCCGACACCAAACTTGCTACCATTCACTCAGCGAGTTTGTATCTGACACCCCTGGCGCTAGATGGGTGGGCAGGCAGGGGTCCTGCCCCTTCCAGGGAGTCACCTAGGAGCCCCCATGGCCCTTCTGCATGAGGCCTCCCTAGCACAGTCATTCTAGGCTTCCCCCCAGTAACAGCCCGGGGCGGACCGAGGGGCCCTGCCTCTGAGGACACTGTGTGTGGAGCAGGCGGGTGCTGGGGGCAGCCCAGCTCACTGGGAAAAGGAAATGCCTTCCTCACAAACACCAAAGTTAAAGCCCCCAGATCTCTCCAGATACCCACACAAGACACATCATCCCCGCAGGAGCTCTACTGAGGATCCCACACGCCACGGGAGAGTGACAGGCCCTAGCTGGGGCCCCCGCACAAGGCATCCTGGCAGCCCCGTAGGGTAATGCTGCCTCCACTGTACAGATGGTCAAACTGAGGCTCAGCCAGCCAGGTGGGCGGCAGGGCTGCAGGGGGTCTTACTAGAAGCTTCTATCACCAGCTGAAATCTCAGTGCTGCCCACACAAATGATCGGAAGGGCTGCTGCTCTTGTGGAACCAACTACAGGCAAAGGGGGTCGCAAACGCTCTCACCAGCCAGCATTGTATTGAGGGCCCGAAAGTGGACTCAGGTAAAAGTCGCCCTGACTGGCTCCCAGTGGGCACAGTGGTCTGGAGCCCCACATATCCCCACCTCACCCTTAACAGGCCTGGGGCCCCCACGCTCTGTGGAAGCCCCAGCTGTGGAACCCGGGCTGAGTCTCACACTGGCCCTGCACACAGGTGCTCTGTTGTCCCGTTCAGATGACCAGACCGAAGCTCAGAGACATGAAGTCAGTGTCCCAAGACCACGCAGCCCCATCCTGTGTGAGCCTAAATGACACTCATGAATGCAATGCCGGCCTCACTGCCCTCCTTCCCTCCTCCCAGAGGAAGCCCTGCCCTGGCTTCAGGAGAACACAGGATTTCTACCCCCAGGCTAGAAAGCTGCATGTGTGGAGACCAGGGACACACTGTCAGCTACCCCAGATTCCCAAGGGATTCACACAGAGTGGAGCAAGAGTGTCCAGGACACAGCAGCTCCCAGGCCTGAGCCACCCGAGCCAAGCGGGCCCTGGCACAATGATTGCCCCAGCGCCCATCTGCGTGGAAGGGATTGCAGTCCCAGTGCGGCCACAGGCAGGGGGCATTTCATTGGGGACCCACTGCGTGTGTGAGTCCCCAGAAACGGAGGATGAAATTCCAGCTCTGTGGACAGAGGTGTGCAGCTATTCTGGTCAGGTTCAGCTCTCGGTGAGGGTGGCAGCCATGGGGGAGGCAGGGCATTTGTGAAAATGGTAAAATGATACTCTCCTCGGGGTTGCTGGCAAGGGCGGGGGGCTTGATCTCCACCCCCAGGCGAGTGGGGGCAACTCCGTGATGCGTCCATACAATGGAATATGCTCAGCCCCCTAAAGGAACCAGCTCCCGATACACCAACGTGGAGAGACGTGTGATGCCCAGTATAGGAAGCCAGACCCAGGCTGCATACTGTGTGAGCACATTTGTGTGACACTCCAGCAGATGCAAAACTATAGAGACACAAACTCACCGGTGGTTGCCAGCAGTGGGGGAGAGGAGGGGACTGGCTGCAAACAGGCTGAGGGAACTTTTGGGGCTTTTAAAATGTTTCATGTCTTGCAGTGCCAGGCTATGTGAAACGCATCCACTTGTCAATCCCCTTAGCTGGCATTCTGAAGACCTGGGCATTTCATTACAGATCTTCAGCCCCCCACAACACATCTAATATCTTGTGTGTTGAGCCCCTCCTATGTGCCGTCTGGGGCTGGCTGCCAGGACCTGGGACCCTGCAGACATGGCGCTGAGGTATGTTTCTCACTGGCTGGCTGAAGGAAAGACAGATACATAATCCCCTTTGGTCATTCTGCTGGAAAATGAACCTTCATACCCCATTAGACCCCATCAGCAAACAGGCCTGGCCCTGCCCAAGTTCCCAGGAGAGCAGCAGTATGAAGGGTCTCTTCTGGCAGTGGGCCCAGAAGGGACAAGTTCCCAGCTGTCCATAGCTCCCAGCATGCCCTCCCTTTCCAACTACACAGAGCAGCTGGGCATCTGCAAGCTGCCTAGGACCTCAAGCCCTCAAGCCAGGATCTCTTACCTCTGGATTCCCACCCTGCCTCCACCCTAGACCTGCACTGCTGTGAACCACATACCCACACTGTGGAGTAACACCCCCAGGAACCACAGTGCCACCCTGAAGCTCTACGAAGACAAGCAATAGTATCTCCATTCTACATATGAGCACATGGTACAGACTCAGAGAGAAAGAACATGGGTCACAAGCCCCTGCCCCTGCTTGGCCACAGCCGCCCTGCATCCCAGGGGCCTTGGCACCGCACAGAGTCCAGGGCTCCTGCCGTGGATGACAGCGTGGCAGAGGGGCCGCTGTTCCCAGAGACCATGGTGTCCCTGAACCCACGCCCCTCAAAGGGAGCAGCCCCTCAAAATGTGACCCAGACCAGGGAGGACCCTTTCTTACCAGGGGCCCCATGATCAGGATCTCTGAGCCTTGAAGGGGATAATCAGAGAAATGGCCTCCCAGGCCTCAAGTCTGGCTCTGCAAAATTTAACTACAAATCCCAATCTGGTTTCTGAAAAGATGCCCTGGCAACTTACCCTCTCTTCCTCTTCCCAACACCTCTGAATACCCCATATTCTCCACAATAGCACAGAAGACCCTGAAAACCTGGGCTTCCCAAGCTGGGGATCCCTGAGACCCCACACCTTCCAGTCCTATAGGAAATATGGACCCTTCCACCATAAACTTGAGAAAGCCTGACCAAGGAAATTGGAATCAGAGCTGATCTGAACTCAGTCCAGGGCAACTGGGGAACCTCATGTTGAGCCCCTGAGCCCAACTCCAGGTTCCAGCCTCAACCTGAGACCCTCCCAAGACCCCAACAGCTATAGGGTTGCCAAATATGTACCCAATCCTGCACTATTCATTGTTATTCAGAAATCCAAAGTTAACTGTTTAGCCCTATTTTTATGAGGCAAATCTGGCAACCCAGGGCAGGTGGTCCTGAAGGAGGGAGACAGGTGGGCAGACAAGTAGCTCTGGCCGGCCTGGCGTAGCCCCAAACCAAGAGGGTGTTTGGTACGAGAGTTCTGCTCCCTGCCTGAGACACCCCCACTGGTCACCCCAAGCCTGTGTATGGACAAAGTACAGCCACACGCAGCTCCTTCAGCAAATCTAACTGGCCCTAGAGTGAACAAGGTATAAGGCTCCTGCACTACGCTCTTGCAGGCTTTGACTCCTTTGCTATCATCAGCCATAACCCAGAGCGCTGAGACTGAAATGACACGTATCTATCTGGGTGAGCATCAGGATGGCAAATGGTCCCAGCCAGCCAGATATTGCTGCAAATGAGGGAGCAGGGCTCCCAGTAAGGTGCTGGCTCCCCTGGGTTCCTACCTGGATACCCAACACCTACACACAGAAGTCCCCAGTGTTACAGTGCCACCAAAGGGGGGGCATCTCACTGTCTTCAGGGTTGTCTCCTCCAGGGCTCCCACATAAACCAATCCTTTCCACCACTCTGTCCTGCTTATGAATTCCCACCAAAATTCCCTTCAATGTTCATCCAGGTTTCCCATCTCCTGGGCCCCATGTCCTCCCAGTAGGTCTCTAGTCTTGGGTCCTGGGCCCTGCGCTGCTCCCCAGTTTGTCTATCAACCCTGCAAGTCTCGCTTCTGGGGGCCCCTTGAGGCTTCCACAGACCCGTGGAGCGGGGCGCACACACCTGGCTTGTCCCAGAGAACCTGGCTGTGCTATGGGAATTATGCCTTCAAATGGCCAAGAGTCCAAGGGCTGAAGGAAGCAGGATAGATGACATTCAGGTAGCAAAACCCCTGGCTCAGTTGTGGGGGAAGACACAGACTGCGGTGATGTGGAGAGGAAGCCCCAGGGAAATGGAGAGCAGGAGGCTCAGGGAAAAACCCTGGGATTCCTACCATTGTGGGGGACACGCCCTAGAGATGGCAACTGAGGAATAGCAGAAAGTCTGCTTTCCAATGTGGGCCAGGGTTCTTAAGCAGAACTTCATTTATTCATTCCTTCCCTGAAGTAGCCATTCAGTGAGTATTGGGTACCAGCCCTGGGGCACCAGGGACTCAAAAGTAAGGCTCTGTTCCTGCCATGTCCCTTGTGTAACTGCAAAGACAGACATGTAACTTCTGAGGGAGTTCAATGTTGGGAAAATGAAAGGACAGGGTGTCATGGGGACACAGAGCTAGCATGTTGGCCACCCTGAGGATGGAGAAGGCTTCCAGCCCAAGGAAAAGACAGCCAGCTAGGACCTGAAGGAGGAGAGCAAAAAGGCTAGTTCTTCAACCCCTACCCCCACCCCAGCCAGGCAGAGCCATTAAAGGATGCCCCTCATCCCCCACAGGTGAAGGTTGGGGAGAACCTTCCAGGTAAGGGGAACAGCATATGCAAAGGCCTTCAAGGAGAACGTCAGGCTTCCAGTATTGACTGTGGAAGCAGATGAGAGTTGGAGGAAATAAACCAGTAGCCAGAATGAGGATGGACCAGGAGATGTGGTGTGTGGTTCCAAGGTCATGCTCAGCACATGCATGCCCCAAGCCATCACCCACCATGTCACCCTTAGACCTTTGCCTGGCATGTCGGACAACCAGGCCGCCACCTGACTGTGGACACCCTGGCTTCTGGAGACAGGCAGGCTGCAAGAACAGCTGCCTCTGAGGCCCCTAGTATCAGTCTGCCTTTCCGAGCATCAAACAATGACAACTGTCACTGTGTCCAGCCAGCCTGGCTCTGGGAGACTGCCTTAAATGAACAGATAAAAAGTATTGTGATTAGCACTTTGCAAATAAATGCCCCTTCCTGCAGCTCTAAGAACAGTCCTCTTAAGTAGGTTAAGCATGCCCCTACAAGGCTGTCTTCGAGACCCAGTTTTGCAACCTTTGACCCCAAGTTCCCATGTTTTAAATGAGCTGGCAATGAGCAGCTGCATAGTTTCAATCCTTGATTGTTTCCTCCACTGGGGTCCTCCGGGGAAGGGGATGACTTTCTAGGTCACCCACAGAGCAGGCTGCAGAATGGGGTGATTTCTTAAGCCCTGCACATCCCAAAACCAGGTTGGGGGTTCCAACATCCTGTCATCTTGGGGCCAAGCCTGTTTCTTGGTCCAACAGTCCCTGTTCAGAGGAGGTCAGAGTCCACCTCACACCCTCCTGGCCACACACTTGATGGCTCATCATGGCCACCTGAATGCCCCCATCCCTGCCGGGCCTCTGCCCAGCCCCTTCCCACCAGCAGCCAGCAGCCTCCCAGCGACAGCCACCTCCTGTTCCGAGTAAATAAATCCATGCCAGTGCCCTTTCCCTTTGGGAATGACTCTGCTGAAATAAGCGGGCTGTTCTGAGGCACCTCCCAGGTCCCAAGGCCCTGGGCTAGTGCCAAGGAGTGAGCAGCGCTAGCCATGCAGCAGCCAAACACTCGGAAGGAGATGATGGTCAGAGGGTGTCGCAGCAGCTTCCAGCCACCCCTTCCTCCTGCTGGGAGCAGGAAGAGGAAGCCCAGCATGTGCTCACTGCTCCAGAAGCTGTACGGCTCTGCCCCTCAAGCTGCTACCAGGCCCAGGGCAATCGCAGGGCAGCCCCACACCCCACATCACAGGGACCACCCATCTGAGGCCAGGGCTTCCCCAGGGGCCAGGCAGGGAGACGCTGTCATGCTGAAGTGCTTCACTGGGGCTATGATGAGGTCACAGGAGCCTCCTACCCCGGGTCTCCTCCCGGGAAGCTGTGTCACAGGGCCACACATGCACAGCCCAAGCGATTGCCTACTTCATTACTGCTATTAGGGCAGAACTTTTAGCTGCAGGGACCCACTGCCCTGGGCCTAGGCCAGGGCATCATTCCTCTCCTTGGCTGAAGGCCAGGCTTGAGGCCCAGGATAAGCGTCAAGCCCATCATTCTGAGGGGCTCAGGCTGGGGGGTGTGAATCAAGCACCCTCTGGCCCCGCCACAGGCCTCTCACCCAACTGCAGTGACTCAGAGACCAGCCACAGAGGGCGCACACCCAACGTGCTCCTCTTAACGCTTTGTGTCCCCTACTGCCATCCTTTGAGTCTCCTCCACCCATCCAGGGGTTCAGCTGCCAGTGCTCGTGGGACACTGCGGTCCTGAGGACTCTAACAGGAACCAGCGTGCAGGGGCAATACTCCTGGGTTGGACTCTGCCTGGGCGTGGGGTCCCCTGTCAGGATGTGGCCCAGCCTGAGGGAGGCAGAGGTAGGGGGGGCGCAGACAGGCGGCCTTTCCAGCCCTCTTTGACCCTACAATGGCGCAGTCTGCCATGGGCAGCAGAACGGACCTCATTCGCCACTTGCAGCAGCCTCGGGCACCCACGGCCCTCCCGGGGTGCCCCCACCGCCGGAAGGGAGAGCTCCTGGCTCCCAGCCTCTCCTGACAGGGAGGGTGGCCTTCGCGCAACTCTCCATGGCCCCAATTATAACCGCAGTCACGTGCCTCCCAGTGCACCCAGAATCTGTAACACCTTGAGGGGAAGGGCGGGGCAAATGGGGGTGGGAGGAGAAGGCGAGAAGGGCCTTGGCGCTCGCCACCTGCAAAAGTTTCCCCTACCTTCGAGGATCCCCAAGCGCTCCTGCCGGCGGCTCCCCGGGAACTCCTGGGCTAGATGGACACAGCCAGATGATAGATTGGGAACCTCCTAGGTCCTAGCAAAGCCCAGACGGTCTTCCCCCAGCCTCCTGGGAATGCAGTGGGCACTTCGTAAAGCGTAACGTTGGCTGACCATCTATGGCCCTGGTGAGCCCACAGCCCATCAGACAGAGCCCCTCCTGGGCAGGTATGTCCTCAGTGCCCAGCCAAGTCTGAGCCCAGAGGGACTCTCCTGCCCTCTAAATGCCTTACCCACAGATGGCCTTGGCCAGAGCAGAAGGGATTGGGGATGAGGTCACAGACACTCCTTCTAGCCCATGCTCCCCCTTGTCCTCTTGGGGCCTCTTCCCAATGCCCCTCATTGCCAGGAGGTCTGGGATACCTCAGGGCACCCATGTCCCCACCTGCCCTATAGAGGCCCTGGTGTTTCAGTAATGGCTGACAGGAAGAGCGTGGACCTGGAGTCTGACTGTGTGGGCTCAAATTTTGGCTTCCTCTTACCTCCATGTGACCTTGGGCAAGGCAGTTCTCCACTTTCCAGTTCTCTGTCTCCATCTTCTCCTTCCCACAGCCTCTTGGTCAACCAGACTGTGGCCGCAAAGTGGGTAACAGCGATGATGGGCACCCTTGTGAGGCATCTATTAGGTGTGGTCATATTGTATGCATGTTAAGATCTCTGTTCTTTACACTAAACTGGTGGCAGGGTGGGTGGGGGGCGTCCTCTTGGCCTTGATTTACAGTGAGGTGAAGTGATTTTCTTAGGGACATTCAGCATGTCAGTGATGGTGCTGGGACTGGCTCCACAGCCCTGGTTCTGCCCAATGACCGGTGGTCCCTCTGTTACATCCACATCGGCCCATGAGGTGTTAGGGGTAAGGCATGGCCTCAGAGGGCCCAGCTAAGGGAAGGTGGTCTGAAGAAAGGCTGGCTGGCTGGCCGGCCTGTTGGGCTATAAGCAGAATGCTTCCTGCAGTCCCTCATCATGGCAGAGTGCCAGAAGCCTCTGGACACCAAGGCCTAGAAGAGCAGAGTCCTGGTAGTGGTGGAGTACTGGGATGTGTGCTCTGTACTGCCCTCTGCTGGCAGAATACAGAGCAGCAATAATACAGGCGGAGGGCTGGGGATGAGTGCTGCCTTTCAGCCCCTGGGCGGCTCTGCCAATCCACAACAGCCAGTCTGACCCCAGCCTCGCCCAGGCAGAGACTGGGGGCTATGTGCTGCAGATAAAGGCCTTGGCCTCGCATGTCCAGGCCCTTCTCAGTTGGGTATGAACGGGGCATGATGCCTGGCATCACGTTTACTGGCTGTGTGTGCTAGGCCAAGTGGATTGGCCTCCCTGGGCCTCAGCTTCCTCATCTGTAAAATGGAGCCAAGATAGTCCTTTCTTTGTAAGACTGCTGTGAGGATTCAGTGACCCTGATACAGGAAAAATGCTTAGTGTAGTACCTGGCACATAATATAGATGCTTGATAAGGGGTAGGTCTGAATTCCTTTCTTATTGGCTTCATCTAGGGGCCAAATCAGATTCAGTCTTTGCTTGAACTGTTCTTCCTGAGGAGGTGGAAATTCTAAAGACAAAGTCAGAGGCATTTCATTTTTGTCAAGTTCAACTCATTCTGAGAAGGGCAGCAGTGGCTCCCACAGCTGAGAGGGGCGTCTGGTTGAGACGTCATTGCCAGTGGCTCCTTCCCCCCTACAGGACCCTCTCCAGGTTCTATGAAGCCCATGTGCACTGGCCCTGCCTCATCCTCCCCCAGGCCTGCCTGGGTCCCCACTACTATGCAGATGAGTACACAGGCTCCATTACCAATAAATCCCCAAACACTGGAACCTGTCCAGAACCCGAGGTCTGCCCTGTAATCTAACCATTCTACTTCCCCTACAGTAATAAGTAAATGTACTGTGTTAAATACTTTATGTGCATCACTTCATTTAGGCATCATCAACAACCCTATATGGTATGGGATGAGCTCATTTAAAGCATGAAAAGAAGAACCAGAATGGTTACCGTGCTTTTCTCAAGGCCATTCAGCTAGTAAGTGGCTGGCTGCCTAGGATTTGAACCCTGATCTGCCTTTCTCAATGTCCTTCTGCCAGGACACAGGTGACTCTGCCTGCCCAGATTCTTATATTGTGCAGGCCTCCCCCCAGAAACAACAATGTCCCACAGTGACATAGAGCTGAGGGGCACACTGCAAAAGGAAGCACGTGGTTAGCGTGGAACCAAACCAATTAACTAGTAGCTGTTTTATTAAAACACAAACTGCACAGCTCTGATTTTAGCCAGTTAAGCTCATAGCCAAAAAACACCCCCAACTTATCAGCTTCTCAGGGACCCTCTAAGAGGCTCTCCTGCACCCTAGGTGGGCTGGGAGAGCGGGAAGGAAGCAGGAGCCCACAGCTATTCCTTGAAGAACGCCATGGGGATCTACTCCGTGTCCTTCCCGAGCCGTGGCTCCTCTCTCTGCTCCAGCTCTTATCCCTCTTCTTCCAGGAGTTGCTCTAGGTCAAGGTTATTGGAGTCTTCATCATCAGGGTGGAAACTTACAGCCTCCTGAGGTGGTAGCTCCTGGGGTCTAGGCCCTACTTTCCCCACCACAGGAGAGGCCCCCACGATGAACTGGGGGATTCAGGTCCTTTGGTACCATTCTAGCTTTTTTTTACTCAGATAACTTGGTTAAGGAGGCCTTGATTTGGGGAGCTTTCAATTTTTTTGTAGGGCCTAAGTGACAGTGACATAAGTGATAATCCTATTAGGTTATCTATCTTTACCTTTTACAACTCAAACTCCTAAATTCTTTTTAGGGGAGTTTGTTTATTTGTTTGTTTATTTTTATTTTAGTATCAATATAAAATCACATGAGCAACATCATGCTTACTAGATTCCCCCCATTATGAAGCCCCACCGCACACCCAATTACAGTCACTGTCCATCATCATTGTAAGACACTACAGAGTCACTACTTGTCTTCTGTGCTATACTGCCTTCCCTGTGCTCCCCCCACGTCATGTGTGCTACTCATAATGCCCCTTATTCCCCTTATTCTTCTTTTCCACAGCCCCTGCTGGCCAGTCCCTTTCCATTTGGTAAACAAACTCCTAAATTCTTATTTCCAAAAAATCTCTGGAAAAGATGACCTTTCTCAGAAGAATGAAAATGGGATTCAGAGTCAAAATAACCTGGATTCAAGCCATGGGCCAGCCATATGGGAGACATGGGTCTTGAGCAAATGTTAAATCCTTTGGTCCTCATTCTCCTTACCTTTGAAATGGCAAACACCCAGTCACAAAAATATTAAAATTAAAGGGAAAAGCCTGACAGTATGATCTTGTCAGCTCACAGCAATGCTCAAAAAATGCTAGGTCTACCTCCTCTCCATTCTCCCTTCCTGGGATCAAATCAGATAGATAACCATGACATTCCTATAGTGTGTGCTGCTGCCATCTACAATCTGAGAGGTGTCTTTTTGGCCTAATTTTTGTTCTTTATAAAAGTAATGAAAAGCAATAGAATTGTTCGGAAATGATCCAGTAAGGGAAGATGAACCCATGAACCTCATTTCTCATGGTTTTCCTAAGTCTTGAGCCTTACCTGGCTGGTCAGTATCTGAATTCTCATGTCCTTTCCTTCCTGTTTCGGGTACAGGAGGAGCTGCAGGTTCATCTCCAGGAGATCTCTGCACTGTCTTCCATAGAGGGGTTCCATCTTGTCCATTTGCTATGCCTGTATCAGCCCCACCCACAATCAGGAAGGACATTTGTCAATTTCCCTCTAAATGAAAAGGTCCAGGGACTCCCCACTTTTGGTCTCTGTCCTCATTCTCAATCTAGTGAGTTCTCTTGCTTCCTTTCTCCAAATCATTTCTCTTTTTTTCCCCCTGGATCAGCATCTCTTTATGTTTTTCCTCATAGCCTTCATTTTCCATGAAGTCATCCTTGGCTAAAATTTAAAACATCCATCCCACCTGTAAACTAAAATTTTATAATTATGGACCTAGAAGTGAGGAGGCCACGGCTTCCTGGATACACTAGCAGGAGCCCAGGCCTTTTCTCAGGCTCTGGAGTTGAGACAGAAAAGTTCTGCTCCCTGCAGACTCTTCTTATGCTCTGCTTATGCTCTACCTTCACTGGAGCACATGTCCTGTTTTCAGCTGACATGCTGACCTTGTGCCTTGGGTTTTTGGTATGAATATTGGCTGGCATGGGAGTGGGCAAAGCTGCGTCCTGAGAATGCGAGAGAAAAATTAGAAAATATAAATGAAGTCACAACATTGTGTTTTTAATAAGAGTGGGGTGCTACAGCAGGATGGTTAGAGTAAGGGGAGTCCCATTAGTTTCTGTGAGCCTAAAATTGTTTAAATAAATGACAGCCAAGACAAAAGCACTCATCAGGCCCACTCTGTTTGACATTAGTCAATGCAAGGCTTTGTGCACAGAGAAGGAAATAAAGGTCAGCCACAAACATGATAAAAATTGGTAAATTAAAAATTAAACTGGTAACTAGACTTTTCATGGTGATCTCTTTGTAGTGCATACAGATATCAAATTACAGGATTCTATACTTGAAACTTATATAATGTTATATACTAATTTCACCTCAATAAAAAGATTTGGAAGAGAAAGTGAGAAATCTGTATTTCAGAGCTTCCAGGTTTCCAGTGCTACACACAATGGGCTTGGAAGTTGCCATTCTATGCTAACAACAAAGCAGAATGTCCAAGGATTGTGGGACAACTACAAAATGTGTAACATATGTATAATGAGAACACAAGAAGATGAAGAAAAAGAGAAGGGAACCAAAAAAAAATAATGAAAACAATAGTGACTGAGAATTTCCCTAAATTAATATCAGATGCCAAATCATTAAGCTGGAAGCTCAAAATGCCAAGAAGGATAAACAACTACACCTGGAGATATCATTTTCAAACTAGAGAAAATCAAAGATAAAGTTCTGAAAGATGCCAAAGAAAAAAAACACCTTACCTGTATGCTAAGGAAGGAAAGAAAAGGGAATCATATGAAATGCTCAGTTAAAACCACAGAAAGCAGAAAAAGAGTGGAAGACAAAAACAGGAAGAACAAGATCAACATATAGAAAATAGTAACAAATATGGTAGCTTTGAATTCAGCTATATCAGTAGTTACTTTGAGTGTCAACAATACAAAGGTACCAAGGTAAAGATTGTCAGTTGTTCAAAAAACAAGATCCAACTATATGGTGTCAACAAGAAATCCGCTTTAAGTATAAAGACATAGGATTCATGAAGATGGTGGCATGAGAGGTGAGACAGAGAACTCCTCCCAAAACCACAAATACTATGAACATGTAATTAATAAATACAGCTAACCCGAAAACAGCAACAGGAAAGAAGGCTGAACCAGACTACACACAGACATCACGAACAGAGAAGACCTCACAAAACAGGGTAACATACAAAAGCCTTTATCCAGTGGGATCCAAGCCCTTCCCCCACCCCTGCTCACCGGCAGGAGGAAGAGAAACCAAGCCGGGAGTGGGTGGAAGCCTGGGACTACTGAACAGCTAGCCCTGGAGATCCACTTTGGGAGCAGAAACCTACTCTGTGTGGTGCTCTGGAGGTTGGGGTTCTGGGTCAGGCACAGTGCCTGAAAGAATTCCTAGCAGAGAGAGGGCTGCTGAAGGGGCGGAGGTTGCATGGAACTTGCTGTGCAAGATAAGGGAAAGCTGGACAAGGTTGTCTGAGCATGCTCTGCGCAGCAGGTTGGGAACTTTGAGGCGCTTCAGGCGCTCCATCCCTCTGGCTGGCCACACAGCTCTGAGACCACTATTGTGACACTCAGCAGGCTGAGCCCTACTCCTGGCCAGACAGCACCAGCTCGCAAACTGGCAGTCAATGTGCTGGCCACAGGCCAGCCAGAGTGAGGCCCAACCTACATCATGTAGAGACACCAAACACAGAGGCTTACACCTATGTGCTTGGCCCACTGGCTCTGATACTGAAGACAGGCAGGGCAGATGGGAATCAGAAAACAGATCTATCCTCCCCACATGATCAGCTCCACAGCCCAACAACCCCCAACCTCACTCAAGGGGCAGAGCAGCTCCAAAGGCTGGAGCTTCTGGGTACTTGAGGGCACCACATAGAAATATGAAACAGCAAAGGAACCTGGTTCAGACCAAAATCTCACAAACCCCAGAAAAAGGGCCAAATGAAATGGAACTCACCAATCTTCCTGAAAGAGAGTTCAAGTTAAAAATCATAAACATGCTCATGGAGGTACCGAAAAATATTAAAGAACTCAGGAACAAATTTATGGCAGAGATTCAATCATTAAGAAATTCTATATCTGAAATGAAACATACAATACAGGGATATACAAGCATATTAGATGTAGTAGATGGAATAGAAATTAGAGAAGAGGAATACAAAGAAGCTGAGTCACAGAGTGAAAAAAGAATATCTAAGAATGAAAGAATATAGAGAGAACTGTGTGACCAATCCAAATGGAACAATATTTGCATTAGAGGGGTACCAGAAGAAGAAGAGAAAGAAAAAGGGATAGAAAGTGTCAGTGTGGAGGTAAATGATGAAAACTTCCCCAATCTGGGGAAGGAGATGGTCTTTCAAGACATGGAGGCAAACAGATCTCCCAACACAAAGGACCCAAGGAAGAAAACATCAAGACATCTAATAATTAAAATGGCAAAGATCAAGAATAAAGACAAACTTTTAAAAGCAGCTAGAGAAAGAAAAAAGATCACACTCAAAGGAAAACCCATCAGGCTATCATCAGATTTCTCCACAGAAACCTTACAGGCCAGAAGGGAGAGGCATGATATATTTAATGCAATGAAGCAGAAGGGCCTTGATCCAAGAATACTCTACCTGGCAAGGTTATCATCTAAGTTTGAAGGAGGGATTAAACAATTTTCAGATAAGCAAAAGCTGAAAGAATTTACCTCTCACAAGCCACCTCTACAGTGCATTCTGGAGGGACTCCTATAGATGGAAGTATTCCTAAGGCTAAGTAGATGTCACCCAAGGGATAGACAAAGAGTACAGAATATGATTCATAACATATAAAGAATGGAGGAGGAAGAAAAAGATAAAGAAAGAAAAAAAAGAACCTTTAGGGTGTATTTGTAATAGCATAGGAAGTCAGTTAAATTTGAGTGTTAGAAATAAAGGGAATTACCACAGACCCTTTGGTAACCAGGAATCTAAAGTCTGTAATGGCAATAAGTACATACCTATCGATAATCACTCTAAATGTAAATGGTCTGAATGCACCAATCAAAAGACATAGAGTCACTGAATGGATAAAAAAACAAGACCCATCTACATTCTGCCTACAAGAGATTCACTTCAAACCAAAAGACATACACAGACAGAAAGTGAAGGGATAGAAAAAGATATTTCATGCAACAAATAGTGAGAAAAAATCAGGAGTTGCAGTACTTGGATCAGACAAAATAGACTTCAAAACAAAGAAACTCACAAGAGACAAAGGACATTACATAATGATAAAAGGGTCAATACAACAAGGGGATATTACTATTATAAATATCTATGCACCCAACAGAGGATCACCTACATATGTGAAACAAATACTAACAGAATTAAAGGGGAAAATAGAATGCAATGCATTCATTTTAGGAGAGTTCAATACACTACTTACTCCAAAGGACAGATCAACCAGAGAGAAAATAAGTAAGGAGACAGAGGCACTGAACAACATATTAGAACAGATGGACCTTATGGACATCTACAGAACACTCCACCAAAAGCACTAGGATACACATTCTTCTCAAGTGCACATGGAACATTTTCAATAATAGATCATATACTAGGCCACAAAAAGAACCTCAGTAAATTCAAAAAGATTGAAATTGTACTAACCAGCTTCACAGATCACAAAGGTATGAAACTAGAAGTAAATTACACAAAGAAAACGAAAATGCCCTCAAACACATGGAGGTTTAATAACATGCTCCTAAATAATCAATTGAACAATGACCAAATAAAAACAGAGATAAAGCAACATATGGAGACAAATGACAACAATAACTCAACACCACAAAATCTGTGGGATGCAGCAAAGCTGTGCTAAGAGTTAAATATATTGGAATACAGGCTTACCTCAGGAAAGAAGAACAATCCCATATGAACAGTCTAAACTCACAACTAAGGAAACTAGAAAAGGAAGAAAAATGAGGCCCAAAGTCAGTAGAAGGAGGGACATAATAAAGATTAGAGAAGAAATAAAATAGAGAAGAATAAAACTGTAGAAAAAATCAATGAAAGCAGGAGCTGGTTCTTTGAGAAATAAACAAAATAGATAAAGCCTTAGCTAGACTTATCAAGAAAAAAAGAGACTCTACACACATAAACAGAATCAGAAGTGAGAAAGGAAAAATCACTACGGACATAACAAAAATACAAAGAATTGTGAGAGAATACTGTGAAAAGTTATATGCTAATAAACTGGATAACTTAGAAGAAAAAGACAACGTTGTAGAAAAATACAACTTTCCAAGGCTCACCCAGGAAGAAACTGAAAATCTGAACATACCAATTACCAGCAAAGAAATTGAATTGGTAATCAAAAACCCACGTAAGTTCAAAACGCCTGGACCAGATGGTTTCAAAGTTGAATTTTATCAGATATTTAGTGAAGACCTAATACCCATCCTCTGTAAAGTTTTTCAAAAAGTAGAAAAGGAAGGAATACTCCCAAACTCATTCTACAAGACAAAATTGACTCTAATACCAAAATCAGGCAAACACACGAGAAAAAAAAGAAAATTCCAGACCAATATCCCTGAAGAACATAGATGCAAAAATACTCAAAAAAATATTGGGAAAACGAATTCAAAAATACATCAAAAAGATCATGCATTATGTTCAAGTGGGATTCATCCCAGGGATGCAAGAATGGTACAACATTCGGAAATTCATCAACATCATTCACTACATCAACAAAAAGGACAAAACAACATGATCATCTCCATAGATGCTGAAAAGGTATTCAACAAAATTCAACATCCATTCATGATAAAAACTCTCAACAAAATGGGTAAAGAGGGAAAGTACCTCAACATAATAAAGGCCATATATGACAAACCCACAGCCAACATTATACTTAACAGTGAGAAGCTGAAAGCTTTTCCTTTAAGATGGGGAACAAGACAAGGTGCCCACTCTCCCCACTTTTATTCAACACAGTTCTGGAGGTGCTAGCCACAGCAATGAGACAACACAAAGAAATAAAAGGCATCCAGATTGGTCAGGAAGAAGTCATACTGTCTCTGTTTGCAGATGACATGGTAGTGTACATAAAAAACCCTAAAGAATCCACCGAAAACTATTATACCTAATATCTGAAATTCAGCAAAGTTGCAGGATACAAAATTAATACCCAGGAATCTGTTGCATTCCTATACACTAATGGTGAACTAGCAGAAAGAGAATTCAGGGAACAATTACATTCAGAACTGCATCAAAAATTATAAAATACCTAGGAATAAACCTAACCAAGGAAGTGAATGACCTAAACCATGAAAACTACAAGACACTCTTTAGAGAAACTAGAGAGGACCCTAATAAATGGAAATTCATCCCATACTCTTGGCTAGGAAGAATTAATATTGTCAAAATGGCTACCCTGACTAAAGCAATCTACAGATTCAATGCAACCATTATCAAAATACCAACAGCATTCTTCAATGAAATAGAGCAAATAGTTCTAAAATTCATATGGAATGACAAAAGACCCTGAATAGCCAAAGCAATCATGAGAAGGAAGAATAAAGCAGAGGGAATTACGCTCCCTGACTTCAAGCTCTACTACAAAGACACAGTAGTCAAGACAATTTGGGACTGGCACAAGAACAGACCCATAGGCCAGTGGAACAGGATAGAGAGCCCAGATATAAACCCAAGCATATATGGTCAATTGATATATGGTAACGGAGACATGGATATACAATGGGGAAATGACAGCCTCTTCAACAGCTGGTGTTGTCAAAACTGGACAGCTCCATGTAAGAGAATGAAACTGGATTACTGTCTAACCCCATACACAAAAGTAAACTGAAAATGGATCAAAGACTTGAATTTAAGTCATGAAACCATAAAACTCTTAGAAAAAATATATAGGCAAAAATCTCTTGGACATAAACATGAGCAACTTGTTCATAATCCTATCTCCCTGAGCAAGGGAAACAAAAGCAAAAATGAACAAGTGGGACTATATCAAACTTAAAAGCTTCTATACAGCAAGGACAATATCAGTAGAACAAAAAGACATCCCACAGTATGGGAGAATATATTCATAAATGACATATCTGATAAGGGGTTGACATCCAACATATATAAAGAGCTCACACACCTCAACAAAAAATAGCAAATAAGCCAATTAAAAAATGGGCAGAAGAGCTGAACAGACACTTCTCCAAAGAAGAAATTCAGATGGCCAATAAGCACATGAAAAGATGCTCCACATCCCTAATCATCAGAGAAATATAATTAAAACCCCGAGATATCACCTCACACCAGTAAGGATGGCCACCATCCAAAAGACAAACAACAACAAATGTTGGCAAGGATGTGGATAAAGGGTAACAGTCCTACACTGCCGGTGGGAATGTAAATGAGTTCAACCATTGTGGAAAGTGGTATGAAGGTTCCTCAAAAAACTCAAAATAGAAATACCATTTGACCCAGGAATAACACTCCTCGGAATTTACCCTAAGTAGGCAGCAGCACAGTTTGAAGAAGACATATGTACCTCTATGTTTATTGCAGTATTATTTACCATAGCCAAGAAATGGAAACAACCTAAATGTCCATCAGTAGATGAATGGATAAAGAAGATGTGGTACATATTCACAATGGAATATTATTGACCCATAAGCAAATCCTACCATTTGCAGCAACATGGATGGAGCTAGAGGGTATTATGCTCAGTGAAATAAGCCAGGTGGAGAAAGACAAGAATCAATTGATTTCATTCATCTGTGGAGTATAAGAACAAAGGAAAAACCATAGGAACAAAACAGCAGCAGACTCCCAGAACCCAAGAATAGCCTAACAGTTACCAAAGGGAAAGGCACTGGGGAAGATGGGTGGAAATGGAGGGATAAAGGGGGGAAATGGGGCATTATGATTAGCACATGGAATGCAGCAGCGGTGGACATGGGAAAGGCAGTATTTATAGAGACGACAAGTAGTGATTCTACAGCATCTTACTAAGCTGAAGGACAGTGACTCCAGTGGGGTATGTGTGGGGGGACTTGATAATAGTGAGTCTAGTAACCATAATGTTGTTCAAGTGATTGAACATTTATGGTACAAAAAAAGAGTTAGCATACCTGTCAGTACAGTGTCTTGAAAGAACAATTGATAATATGTTTGAATATTTGTAACCATAACATTTCTCATGTGAAACCTTCATAAGATTGTATATTAATGATACTTTATACAAACGAACAAACAAAAAAAAAGGGAAAGCTGAATTCCAATTCTATTTTTCAAACATATTTATATGCATATGAAAAGACCAACAAAAAAAAAAGACTGCAAAATGTTAATAACAGTAGTTATTTCTGGGTGGTAGAATTATGAGTGGTTTATATTTTCTTTTTGTGCTCTTCATATATTTCCTACAATAAACATGTATTACTCATACATCAGAATAAAACATTATATTTCAAACTGGCTACTTGTATGATAATGACAAGACAGAGAGATAAGGAATAGAGAAGGAAAGAATAAAACTAAAACAAAATTCTTTTTTTTAAATCATTTTCTTATATAAATACAAGATTTTTGATTCATCTGCGCTATACTGGCTGCAGACTAACTTTATGAAACAAATATAGTGATACCCTGCAAAAATAACACTGCAGATGTACCCTAGAGTGGTAAAAGATGTCTTCTGGAAAAAAGTGGCAGTGGAAGCAACAGACTTTGCATGTTCTAGTTTAACAGTGGCCTGTGTCAAGAGGCTGGGACAGAACACAGGTGACCAGTAGCTGGAAAAAATTTTTTATATTATTGTAGCAACAAAGGTTGAGGGAGTACAGAATTTTGTTACTGGTGTCATTTATCTATAGGGAAAGAGCTCTGTGCAATGTAAGAAACACCTCATTTCAGGAAATCTTCACCAACCTTAGGTCTACCATCTATCAGAGATTAGATAGAGGACAACACATTTGACTGGGAATGGGACAGACTATAGAATATCAGAGGTAGAGAAAATCTCAAGGATGACGTGGCCCAATGATCTCATTTTGCAGAGCCCAGGAAAGAATATGACTGGCCCCACATCACACAGCCAGTTACATTTCCTTCTTTCTGATCCCCTGTTTTATTTGCCCTACTAAAGTATCTTTAAAAAATCATTAACAAGAAAAATACTTTAGGAAGGTAAGAGCAATGGGAAAACTGAAGAAATATGGATAATGTTAATACCCATCATTTGTTGAAAGTCAGCTATTTGCCAGATACTAGACTAGGCCTTTTACATATATGCCCCCATGAATTGTCTGAGGTAGATGGTACACTCTCTATTTTGCACATGAAGAAACTGAGGCCACGAGAGATTAAGGGACTACCAAAGGCTACATGGCCAGTTAAGTAGTTGTTCTAGGACTCAAACCAAAACTTAACAAGCTTCAAACCAATTGCTTTCTACTTTTCTCTCTCAACCCCCGAATCATGATGAACTGTGTTAATCAGGTTATTTGCCAACCAAGTCTTTCTGAGGCATTGAAAGTTGTGCATGGGGAAAGGAGAGGCATTGGAAATACAGGGCACTTCCTCAATAGAATATTTGCAGGGCCATCAAAGCAGGAGACCTGATGGGACAGATCAAACTGTCCTATATGGAACCCCAATGTTTGGAAATAAATAAAATGCTAATTTCTTATGAATGTCTTAGCACTGGTTTCCAAACAACAGCAACAAATGCCTCATTTGAGATGAAAACTCTAGGCATAGTCAAGATTTGTGCATTTGCTCTGTTCTAAGAATTAGCACAAAGGAGAAGTCTATGCTTAGTGCCAAGTGACAGGGAGGGCCATGCTATGAAGAGGCAGAAAGACACACTGTCAGCACCAGGGGGGAGAAGACCTGGCATTTTCATCACTATAAGCAGCAGCACTACTTGGAAACCTAAAAAGCTCTTAAACTAATGTCTTCAGAAAGTATTGGTACTGGAAAATACATTTTAAAAGCAACTTTTCTACACATCTGGTTTTCTGAACCAGAAATGCAATTTTATTGTACTTAATTTATTGAAAGCCTATTTAAAATCCTTTAGGAAATAAGGGTTTTCATTTGAAGGATGGTATGAACGGTTCTCTGACTAGGTCACACAGTGGTCATGTTCCCATTTGCAGGCTGAGGTAAAGGAGCCTTACTCTACATTTAATGGGTGTGTCCTCATGGGGGTTACAATGGGCTGTGGGCAGGCTTTAGATTTCTGAAAGCCTTATGCTGGAAATGGCAATCTGAGCAGCATATTTTGGGCATGGAAGTCACACTCACAGGATGGCCTGTTTGTGTCAGAAGGAGAGCCCTCGGGCATGACCACAACCGGCATGTGGCAGCAATTTTGGGAGAGTGCAGAAGCGGCAGAGGCCATGCTGAAGGCCTCTGACAGGGATTCGGAACTCTTCTTGCTCAAGATCGCATTCATGAGCTTGATGACCTGATCCTGAATGGAGAGAGAGACCCAGCTTGAGGTCTTCCTGTGGCAGGAAGGTGGGAGGGCAACCCCTCCCTCCTGACCTGGTTCAAGTCTGTCTGTTTCTAGTGTTCACAAGGAAGGTCTTTTAGCCATTAATCCAAATTGGCAGCAGGTAGAAAAAGCAAATATTCTACATTTAAACATCAAACTTGGATTTGGTTGTTTTTTCCCATCTTCTAGTACAAACTGAAATTCATGCATTTATAGTTGCCAACCATTTATTGAATGCTTACTATACAAATGCAAGACAGTCCCAGATAACTACTGAGATATGAAAGTATATTACAAATACATTGTTCAATGCCTATATATATGTTGGCACTGTGTGACATGTAAGGTTACATGCTGTAATTCAGATTTTGACAAAAACCTTGAAAAGACTGATGTTATCAATGTTTTTCCAAATGAGTTAACTGAGGCTAGAGGGTAAGTAACATCTACAAGATATAATAGGGGGGGGGGCAGGCGAGGGGGAAGCAAAACCAAAATTCACATGTAGGTCTGTTGGTCTCCAAAGTCCTTCCACAGTAAGATGTGTTCTTTGCTGAATGCCCTCATGCTCTGAGTGAAACTACCTCCCCTCCCAACCCACCTCAGGCCTAAGTTTGTATTTACAATACCAAACCTTATATCCAAAACATGCATTAGAAAGAAACTA
>JAVSCE010011322.1:0-136843 GCA_032199065.1 Smutsia gigantea
CACAGCAAATAAGCATATCAAGTAGTATCTTAGAAGATGATAAATATTGGATAAGAATTATGCAGGGAAGGGGAGTAGAAGTTGCTGGGAGGGGGCATGTGGACTACAATTTTTAATAATAGGAATAGGGAAAGCATCATTGAGAAGGTGGTATTTTGAGCTGAGCGTTGAAGATGAAGCAGTGAACCTGTGATACAGAAAAGACACATACAGTAGAAGCTGAGGGAGCCAACTATTCACAACTGCACTAATCAGGAAGCAGACACAGAAAGAATAGCAAAAGCAGAGTAGGGCATTCAAAATCAACTCTTTTTTTTTAAAAGAAAGCTAACTAGAGCCTTCACTGATGGGGCTCAAACACTGTAACTCTAAAACACACCAAAGTGATTGTGATATTCAGCACGACAGGAACCCCTTCCCTAATGAAAAGTTCCACAAACCCCTACTGATGACATGTTGTAGGGAAAAATGGAAGTTACATGGCCAGCGTCTTCACTTGACACCCCCTGTAATGAGGTAAATGCTTATCCTACTGCACAGGCACATGCTTGCATACCTGTTGGCAGTAAGACATCACTGCAGCTACTTCTATAAAAAGAGTTCCCCTAGTGATAAGAGGGAGCCTATAGAAGAGAGCAGGGACTAGGGGAGCAGAGAGTAGAGACAGAGCCTGGAGCAGAGGCAGTGCCCAGGGCAGAGGCTGGAGACAAAGGAAAGACTGAGATGGGCATGCTGCATGCAGAAGCCAATGTGATTCTAGCACTTGACCTGCCACCATGAGAATAAAGCTTGGTATGAGCCCCTTTCTACCCACAGCATTCCATTGTCATTATTTGGTCTCATCAAATCCAGAATGAACTTGCCCAGAGGCTGAAACCCTCTGGCAAGACACTTGGGTTCTGAACAGCCTTCCGAATTCCATGTTCCAGGAAGCCCAGCCCAATTTGCATCCTTCTCCTCCTAGGAGGTTTGGTTGTTGATATTTTCCATTTTCCTAGAAAGCAAGTTTCCTAGGAAACTGGGAGGTCAGTTTTTCTAATCTGCCTACGTATTCTTTACAAGCCAAACAAACAGGAACCAAAATCCAATACTCTATTCCCTGAGGTCACATGTTTGAGTTTCTATATGCAAACCCTAATTGCCTAACTTATCACAGTTATAAAGCTACGAGATGGCAGTGCCAAACTGTTAGATTCCCTTTAATACATAACCTTGAAGTACCCTTTAACACACAGCCTTGAACAGCAGCTGCGCCCGAGTATAGCTAAATTCCTTATGGTCTATAGCAGTTTCTAAGTTCAGTTTCTGTTTCTCAGAAGTCTCAAGGCCACCATTCTGCTCACCAAGGCCCTGGATTCCTATATAAGCAGCCCCCCCTTGCTGCCGTTGCTGCCCTCTGCATTCCGAGACAGCCGTTCTATCTTCAGCTCCCCTCCTTGCGGCTCTCTCTCTCTTTCCACACAGCCACTCTGCCTCTTTGTCTTACAGAGAATAAAACCACGCTGACGGAGTTCTCATGTCCTTTACGAGCGAGTGAGCTGGGTAGCTAAAAGAACCCTTTCAAAAACTAAAGAGTGGGCTGGATTCTTCATTCTGCAACTCTTGCCTGCAGGAACAAACCAGAAATAGAAATTTGGGACTATTTCTTTAACATTTTGAAATAAGTATTTAAAAAACTGTCAAAGTTTTGTATTTTAAAACTGAAAGATACATAGCATTCATTTTAGTAATGTACATTTATTACATTGTTTAATTTTTAAGAAAAAATATAATATTTCTATTTAAAAATTACTTCAGGTACTCAGTTTTTATTGTTGACATTTTAACTTCAAGCTTAAAATTTCTGTTTCACTAAGGCTGTTTGTAACTCTGGTGTGGGGAGAGAAGGGGGAAGTATTTTCCCAGCCCTTGGCAAATTACTTTCGAAACCAAAATCAGTCAAAAGTAGAAACAAAGTGAGAGAAACCCATTTATAGTTTACAAGCAGTCGTGCATTTCTGCTCGCCTGTGTCTCTCACAACCCAGCTGTGAAAAGGGGACCCCACCACACCTTTCTGATCCAGATATACCCTCACTCCCCCAACCCGTGTAATCACCTATTGATACGGAGATGTACTAAGGCCAGGTGAGAGATTCTGGAAATACTGCAATTTCACCCACACAGTTAAAAAGACCTGGTATTCTTTAAAATATATATTCCTGGTCTTGAAATTATATAAATAACACTTTTAAGAGTTTTTTGTTTTGTTTTGTTTTTGCCCACCTAGTAGTTCATCATCTAGGCTAATGTATTTGGAGTCCTTTAAAAAACAGAACTTCCTCTAAGGCCAATGCGGTTGGTGTTCACTTGTGTCAGAGTGGGTTTTTCACCCCAATCATGCTTTCACAAAATGTTTTTGGTAAGCAGGTCAAAGGAAAGAGTAAGAAGTAGTGTTTATTTTTTTGTGAAATCAGCAAAACATTTTTCTTACAAAACTGATTTCATTTTCTACTTGTGCAATCACAGGATTTTTAAACCTAGAAGGCACACGTGTATTCCAATATTCCCATTTCCCTGTGACCTGGAAACGATAAACACACCCAACTGTACAGTTAACAAAACATCAGACCAGAATCCAGGCCTCCTGAAGACTAGCTGATACAAACTGAAAAGTGGTTGAATATTTGCAGTATCATCTGTGTATGTGTAAATAGATGTGGTACATAATTTAGGCACAATACAGTTTATCTCTTAAACATCAATAGTGCTTTAAAAGTATTGTGAAAAACAAAATGAAATAAATTTCAGAATAAGGAAAGGTTTCAGCAACTTACTGTTACTCTTAATTAATGTAATATTTGCAATAGAGTTTAACAAAGGAAGTCAAGTTAAAAGTAAATTGTTCAGACAAATTGTTTTAAATGTTTCTGGGAATATACACTACATTGTATAAGAGAGTGTAGAAAACTGGCTATGCAAATTTTCATCCACTAGCTGCCACTGAATGTCAATATAATATATGTTCATATAGCTGTTCTTGTCAGAACTGTTTGGTTGCAATTACAAAAGCCAATATGAGCTGAATTGGAGTGGAGGGGCAGTGAATTTTCTGCAACAATACTGAGGTAGCGCAAGACCACTAAAGGAAGAAGTGCATTTCTGGGGACTTCACCAGACACCTGAACCAGAGACCCAAGCAAAGTCAGCATCTTTCTCAGCCCCTTCTGTCAAACCTGTTTCTCTCTGACTTGTCTTCAATCTAACAGCAAACCAGCCTGTTTTAGACAACAAGGAGAAGAGCTCCTGGTATAAGAATATAGTACTTTATCCTCCATTTGCCCCATGGTCCCAAGCACATAGGCCAGTGAAAATCATGTCTGGACTTGCCTCACCTTCTCTCTAAACATTTCACCCCACCCCTTAAGATCCAATCACCAACACCCCCTAACAGAACACACCCTAACCCTACTCCTTAAAAACGCGCTTCCTCACCCACGAGCTGCTGTTGTCTGCTCAGAGGAAGCCATTCTCTCTTTCTGCCATTAGTATCTCTTGCATGGGCCTGTATCTCCTGTGTCGTGCTTGGGTAAGGAGGGTTGCGGTGAGATACCCTTTCACCAGGTAGCACTGTAATAAGCCTCCAGCTAACGAATAGTTCAAGGATAAGAATATCAGAGGTGGCTGATAGTTTGGATCACTTGAGTGTTCAACACTGAAGAGTAAAACAAGATTGGCCTGGGTATCACAACTGACAGCTCCTGGGATGGGAGGAAGTCTCCTCCAAATGAGCATAGAGCATTAACAGGAAAAGGGGAGAGAGGAACACCAGCTGGAAAAAATAATAGATCAGATACTCACACACTAGAAAGATGAAATTATGGAATATTCTATTACCCATTCAGATATTTAAATTATAATGTAAATTACTTCTAGTCTCATCATTTTATATTAAAAACCTTCATTCAAGTACCTTTTCTCTGGTTTGTTGATGCTCCTTAAAAACCCTAACCTAGAAAAACCCTTTGATTTATTCATGATCACAGTACAAAAACACAATTTTGCTTGATCAGAGCATTTTTACTTATTGCATTATAGGTCTCAAAATTTTAGATCTAAAAATATTTTACTCAAAGCTTAAAAGGTAAAAACATTTGATTGTCAAATTCAATCTGCATGGTGAAATTGGTCTCATTTAAAAGGTATTAGTTAAGTTACAGAGAAAGTTCTTTAGTTTCTAATACATGGTATTTCAATACGGGGCTCCATCCTAGTTATTAGTAAGACAGGAAAGAATGTTAAAAACAAGCTTGCTCCAAGTCATGAACTTTACTTTTGTTTTTCTACTGTGTTCCAGTCATCAGTTTGAATACAAAGGTCAAGATTTACCCCAGCGATCAAGAAATGTGTTCTGCTGGTAGACTCTTAATTTAAAATCTGAGGCCAGAGACTAAACGGTTCCCTCCTAGCTTTGTTCTCTTGTGCTCATAAATGGCTCCATTGTTGAATTACATTTTTTAAATCCTGCATTCTTAACAAAATAGGGATAAACCACGTTTAAAAATAATATCCACCCTTTGCCAGGCCCCTTCCACTCTGTCGCTCTCTCCAGCTGTTCTGGAGAGGTGTGTGAAACTGGGTTGTGACTCCAGCAGCTGAATAGAAGATCAGGAGAAGTCCCTTTGCATAAAGTTGTGAAGGAGGTTCTAGCAACACAAGAGCAGAGAACTGATTTGGTTGTGGGATAAAGTGGGAAATGGAAAGAATTGTCTTTTGTATCCGTCTAACTTTCCCTCTCCTTCTGAATAAAACATGATTATGTAACAGCCTTTAAGCAATTTCTTTCTTTTTTAAATTGGCAATTTGACAAATACAGATTGTGTCATCCTGGGTTAGAGCCACTTCTTAGGGTGTGGAGTTATTGGATGCTGGCACTGTGGATCAGTGTACTCAAAACATGTGACATAGCTAAGCTCATGCCTCATTGATATTATCTTAGATTTAGGAAAAGAAATGTGTTTGGGGAAATGGAGCATTTTTCTTTTTGGGGACTTGAAAAGGAACCACCAAGTAGCCTCTGGTTGACTACTTAATTTCAAAACCTTAACTGTTTTTATAAAAATTTTGCAGATAAACCAACAAATACAATCTATCACCATTCCATAGCATGAAAAAGAATTATAGTCTAGACTTCTCCGTTTAATAGTAAATTCAGGGCAAGACCCATTGCTGCTACTCAGCTTACCCTCCCGAGAAGCGATCCTGGATATTGTGCCTACTCAGAAATTGTGCCTGGATCCTTCTGTAGGGGAGTATCTACTCTGGATTGGTGTTTGGAGAGTCTATATTCCTGGCTGTCCCTTGGAAGATGAAGTTATCTTTTTCTAATTTGTATTTCTTGAAATACAATTAGTACATTTATTGGAAATCTGTATTATCTTGCTTTGTAAATTGTCCCTTCGTTTTATTTGATTATTTTTCTATTAAAATGATGTCTTTTTCTTGATTTGTATTATTTCTTCATATATTAAGTATATGCACCTTTTGTGTTTGACATACTTTTTTTTACACATATTGATGTGGAAAGTTTTACAATTATTTTGTGGCTAAGTGTCTTTACCTTTTCCTTTGGAATCTCTATTTCCTCTTAAACACTTCTCTTTCCATGTCTATGACAGTGTTACTCTATTTCCTATTTCTCAGTCCATTTCGCCATTCAAAACCCCTCCAGCAGTGCTTGGTAACTGTGTTACACGTTTTTTGAGTTTTGCTAGTCTGAAGGTGAAAGCATCTCTGTGCAGTATTTAATTGGGTGAGGATTGTTGTCATTCTTGTATGTTTAAGAGTGATCTGTATTTCCTTTCTAGTAATCTATTTTTTTAATATTCTTTGTCCCCCTGTAGTCCTACTTGGTATTGAGCAGTTTTTTCTTATGAATGTAGAGCAATTTGTTCCTCATATATATTGTACATATTATTTCTCAATTTTTAGTTTATATCGGATTTTTTTTTGTGCTTTGTTTCCTGTGGAATTTTCATGGTTATTATGAAAACAAATTTACCAGTCATTTCTTATGGCTTCTGAGTCTTCTGTTATACTTGGAAAGGCTTTCCCATGCTGGTACTATATTAAACACAATTTTCTGATTTTGTATTCTTATACTTCCATGGATCTATTTTTGTATCTAGATCTTTGTTCTATCTGGAATTTATGTACATACAAAGTGTAAGGTAGGAATCCAAATTTTTTTCTCTAAATGCTATTCATGTTCTGCAACATGGTTTGCTGAATAATTTTACTTTTCCTCCTCTATTTGAAGTGAAATTATTATCACCTCCTTGTGTTTTGTGGTCTATTTCTGGGCATTCTTTTATGCTTTATGGATGAATGTGCTCCAACTTATTTTAATTACTGTAGCTTTATATTATATAGTCCGTCTCATCTCTCTTTTCTGAATTTTTCTTTGCTATTCTTGCTATGTCTTTTCACATAAGAACTTTGACTCAGTTTGTCGAATCTAAATTTTAAGAATTCTCACTGTCATATTGATTGGGATCAGGTTAAATTTACACATTAACCCAGGAAGAAATGACATGCCTCTGATGCTCAGTCTTCCAATCCAAGAACATATTGTTTTTTAATTATTCCAGTCTTCTTTTGTGTCCTTAAGTAATGCTTTTTTGTTTTTGTTTGGGTTTTTTTGGTATAAATGATGCACATATATTTTAAAGTTTATTATCACATATTTCATTTTTACTGCCATTATAACACCTATTATATCTGTACAAATCACTTTGAAATTGATATCTAATTTAATGTCTTATACAAGCACCACACATGTCCAGCTATCTCTGAGACATTTCCACTAGAAAGTTCTGCTGTTATTTTAAATTCAAAAATTCCAAATTTGACTCATTATTTTCTACTAGCCAAATTGCAACCTGTCTTCTTTAATTTTGTATCTTACCAGAAAGTGCCTAGTATAGAGTTACATGCCTGGCACAGAGCAGGTGTTTATATGCCTTCTGAATTGAAAGACTGGGACATGTGCCTTCTCCCTCGTTTCTTCTCTACTTCTCTCTCTGTCACAAAGACACACTGAGGACCTACACATAACTGTGGGGCCTAGTGCAAAATAAAAGGGAAGGACCCCTTGTTAAAAAAGCAGGGAAAAGTGATATTAAAGGTAGTAAAACAGGACTTCCTGGAAGACGGCGGCATGAGCAGGGAGGCAGAAATCTACTCCCAACACTATATTTATCTACAAAAACACACCAAATACATCTATTCCTAAAAGAGACCAGAATACACAGGAAAGTGCACAGCATGCAGCTACACCCCAGAGGACTCGGCACCCCAAGAGGCGGGTAAGATATGGAGGCATGACGCAGCTGGACCCGAGCACTCCCCCACCCCGGTGCACCGCAAGGAGGAGAGGATTCAGAGATGTGAGGGAGTGGAAATACACCTCGCAAAAGCCAGCCCCAGTGATCTGCATGGCTAGCGCTAACCCACATGGCACAGTGCAGCGGCGATTGGAGAGACAGAGGGGCAGGATCTGAGCAGGGAACATGCCAGGGTGCTTGCAGCCGGCTACTGGGAAGAAAAAAAAAAGCTGCATGCTTTCTTCAGTGGTCTTAAAGAGACAGGAGCCCAGCGGAGTAGCCGGATCGCCCTAGCACACTCAGCCCAGCAGGCTGGGAGTCCTGGGGAGTTTCAGAAACCTTAGCTGGCGACTGAGGAAGCGTAGAAATACTTACACTTCTCACTGAGATCAACAGCCTCCTATTCGTTCCCACCCCGGCCAGAGCGATAAAGGGCCCTGAGGAGCAGCACGGCCACAGCTGCGAATAGTGGGGCAATAGCACCACCTATAGCATTCCCACAGAATCTACGTGGGCGTGTTTTTTGTTTTTTTGTTTTGTTTTTTGTTTTTTCTTTTGCTTCTTTTTTCTTTTTTTTATTTCTTTCTTTTTTTCTTTATTTCTCTCTCTTTTTTTCTCTTTTTGAAGTCTTAAAGAGCCCAGCTGACATATGTGGCAACTACAAGTGACCAATTCCATAGCCATGAAAAGACAGAGGAATATGGTTCAGACCAAAATCAACCAGAAAACACCAGAGAGGGAGCCTGAAGGGATGGAAATGCACAGTCGTCCTGAAAAAGAATTCAGAATAAAAGTCATAACCATGCTGATGGACCTACAGAGAAATGTGCAAGAGCTGAGGAAGGAAGTGAGGGAACTGAGGAAAGACAATGCAAAAATCAGACAAGCGATTGACGGGCTTAACAGCAGAATGGATGAGATTCAAGAGACTGTTAATGGAATAGAAATCAGAGAACAGGAATACAGAGGAGCTGAGGCAGAGAGAGATAAAGGGATTTCTACGAATGAAAGAATATTAAGAGAACTGTGTGACCAATTCAAATGGAAAAATATTCGCATTATATGTGTACCAGAGGAAGAAGAGAGAGAAAAAGGGACAGAAAGTGTCTTTGAAGAAATAATTGCTGAAAACTTTCCCTCCCTGGGGAAGGAAATATTCTCACAGTACACTGAAGCCCACAGATCTCGCAACACAAGGGACCAAGGAAGACAACACCAAGACACATAATAATTAAGATGGCAAAGATCAAAGATAAAGACGGTATTAAAGGCAGCTAGAGAGAGAAAAAAGATCGCCTACAAAGGAAAACCATCAGACTATCATCAGACTTCTCAACAGAAACTTTACAGGCCAGAAGAGAACGGCGTGATATATTTAACGTTATGAAACAGAAGGGCCTCGAACCAAGAATATTGTATCCAGCATGATTATCATTTAAATATGATGGAGGGATTAAACAATTTCCAGACAAACGAAAGTTGAGAGAGTTTGCCTCTCATAAACCACCACTACAGGATATCTTAAATGGACTGCTCTAGATGGAAGCACACCTAAGGCTAAAAAGATGTCACCAGAGAAAATAAAATCATAGCAAAGAAAGCAGACCATCCAAATACTAACTAAAGGCAAAGAATAAAACACGTAGTATAGAAAGAATGGAGGAGGAGGAATAAGAAGGGAGAGAAATAAAGAAACATAAGACAGTGTTTACAATAATTTAACAAGAATGTTATGTTAGACTGTTAGATAGTAAAGAAGCAACCCTTGAACCCTTGGTAACCACGAATCTAAAGTGAGCAATGGCAATAAGAACATATCTATCAATGATCAACCTAAATGTAAATGGACTGAATGTTCCAATCAAAAGACACAGAGTAACAGAATGGATACAAAAGCAAGACCCATCTATATGCTGCCTATAAGAAACTCACCTCAAATCCGAAGATATACACAGACTAAAAGTGAAGGGATGGAAAAGATATTTCATGCAAACAACAAAGAGAAAAAAGCCGGTGTTGCAGTACTTGTATCAGACAAAATAGACTTCAAAACGAAGAAACTAGCAAGAGATAGAGAAGAACATTACATAATGATAAAGGGGTCAGTCGAACAAGAAGATATAACCATTATAAATATATATGCACCCAACACAGGAACGCCAGCATATGTGAAACAAATACTAAAAGAATTAAAGGAGGAAATAGAGAGCAATGCATTAATTTAAGGAGACGTCAACACACCACTCACTCCAGAGGACAGATCAACCAGATGGAAAATAAGTAAAGACACAGAGGCACTGAAAAACACACTAGACCAGATGGATCTAATAGACATCTACAGAACTCTGCACCCAAAAGCAACAGGATACACATTCTTCTCAAGTGCACATGGAACATTTTCCAGAATAGACCACATACTAGGCCACAAAAAGAACCTCAGTAATTTCAAAAATATTGAAATCCTACCAACCAACTTCTCTGCCCACCAAGGTATAAAACTAGAAATAAATTTTAGAAAGAAATCAAAAAGGCTTACAAATACATGGAGACTTAACAACACTCTCCTAATTAATCAATGGGTTAACGACCAAATCAAAACAGAAATGAAAGAATATATGGAGACTAATGACAACAACAACACAAAGCCACTACTTCTGTGGGACTCAGCAAAGGCAGTTCTAAGAGGAAAGCATATTGCAATCCAGGTCTATTTAAAGAAGGAAGAACATTGCCAAATGAATAGTCTACAGACATAATTACTGAAATTGGAAAAAGAAAACAATGAGGCCGAAAGTCACCAGAAGGAGGGACATAATAAAGATCAGAGAAGAAACAAATAAAATTGAGAAGAATAAAACAATAGAAAAAATCAATGAAACCAAGAGCTGGTTCTTTGAAAAAATAAACAAAATAGATAAACCCCTAGCCAGACTCACTAAGAGAAAAAGAGAATCTACGCACATAAACAGAATCAGAAATGAGAAAGGAAAAATAGCGACGGACCCCTAATATTCTCCTATAATTCTTTGTATATAAAATACAAAGAATTATAGGAGAATATTAGGAGAATCTATATGCTAACAAGCTGGAAAACCTAGAAGAAATGGGCGAGTTCTTAGAAAAATACAACGTTCCGAGACTGACCAAGCAAGAAACAGAAAAACTAAACAGACCAATCACAAGAAATGAAATTGAATCCGTAATCAAAAAACTACCCAAAAACAAAACCCTCGGACGACATGGATTCACCTCTGCATTCTACCAGACATATAGAGAAGAAATAACACCCATACTCCTTAAAGTTTTTCAAAAAATAGAAGAGGAGTGAATACTTCCAAACTCATTCTATGAAGCCAGCATCACTCTAATACCAAAACCGGACAAAGACCTCACCAAAAAAGAAAATTACAGACCAATATCCCTGATGAACGTAGATGCAAAAATACTCAACAAAATATTAGCAAACCGAATTCAAAAATACATCAAGAGCATCATACATGATGATCAAGTGGGATTCATCCCAGCGACGCAAGGATGGTACAACCTTCGAAAATCCATCAACATCTTCCACCACATCAACAAAAAGAAGAACAAAAACCACATGGTCATCTCCACAGATGCTGAAAAAGCATTTGACAAAATTCAGCATCCATTCCTGATTAAAACTCTCAACAAAATGGGTATAGACGGCAAGTACCTCAACATCATAAAGGCTATATATGACAAACCCACAGCTAACATCATACTTAATGGCGAGACGCTGAAAGCTTTTCATCTAAGATCGGGAACAAGACAGGGATGCCCACTCTCTCCACTGTTATTCAACATAGTACTGGAGGTCCTAGCCACAGCAATCAGACAAAACAAAGACATACAAGGCATCCAGATTGGTAAAGAAGAAGTCAAATTGTCACTATTTGCAGATGACATGATACTGTACAAAAAAAACCCTGAAGACTCCATTCCAAAACTACTAGAACTAATATCTGAATTCAGCAAATGTGCAGGATACAAAATTAACACACAGAAATCTGTTGCTTTCCTATACACTAATGAGGAACTAACAGAAAGAGAAATCAGAAAAACAATTCCATTCACAATTGCATCAAAAAGAATAAAATACCTAGGAATAAACCTAACGAAGGAAGTGAAAGACCTGTACTATGAAAATTACCTGACACTCCTAAGAGAAATTAAAGAGGACACTAACAAATGGAAATGCATCCCATTCTCTTGGCTAGGAAGAATAAATATTGCCAAAATGGCTATACTACCTAAAGCAATCTACAGTTTCATTGCAATCTCTATCAAACTACCAACAGCTTTCTTTAATGAACTGGAGCAAATGATTCTAAAATTCATATGGAGCCACAAAAGACCCTGAATAGCCAAAGCAATACTGAGAAGGTGGAATAAAACGGGGAATTACGCTCCCTGACTTTAAGCTCCACTACAAAGCCACAGTAATTAAGACAAATTGGTAGTGGCAAAAAAACAGGCCCACGGACCAGTGGAACAGAATAGAAAATCCAAACATTAACCCAAACATATACAGTCAATTAATATTTGATAAAGGAGCCTTCGATATACATTGGGGAGATGACAGTCTCTTCAGCAGCTCGTGTTGGAAAAACTGGACAGCTACATGTAAGAGAATGTCTAGACCCATACACCAAGCTAAACTCAAGGTGGATCAAAGACCTTAATGTAAGTCATGAAACCATAAATCTCTTAGAAAAAAACATAGACAAAAATATCTTGGACATAAACATGAGCAACGTGTTCATGAACATATCTCCCCAGGCAAGTGAAACAAAAGCAAAAATGAACAAGTGGTACTATATCAAGCTGAAAAGCTTCTGTACAGCAAAAGACACCATCAGTAGAACAAAAAGACTTCCTACGGTATGGGAAAATATATTCATAAAAAACGTATCTGACAAAGGGTTGACATCCAAAATATATAAAGAACTCATGCACCTTAACAAACAGAAAGCAAATAATCCAATTAAGAAATGGGCAGAGTACATGAATAGACACTTCTCTAAAGAAGAAATTCAGATGGCCAACAGGCACATGAAAAAGATGCTCCACATCGCTAATCATCAGAGAAATGCAGATTAAAACCACAATGAGATATCACCTCACACCAGTGAGGATGGCCAACATCCAAAACACAAACAACAACAAATGTTGGTGAGGATGTGGAGAAAAGGGAACCCTCCTACACTGCTGGTGGGACTGCAAATTAATTCAACCATTCTGGAAAGCAGTATGGACGTTCCTCAAAAACCTCAAAATAGAAATATCATTTGACCCAGGAATCCCACTCCTAGGAATTTACCCTAAGAATGCAGCAGCCCAATTTGAAAAGGACAGATGCACCCCTATGTTTATTGCAGCACTGTTTACAATAGCAAGAAATGGAAGCAACCTAAGTGTCCATCAGTAGATGAATGAATAAAGAAGAAGTGGTACATATACACAATGGAATATTATCCAGCTATAAGAAGAAAACAAATCCTACCATTTGCAACAACATGGACGGAGCTAGAGCGTATTATGCTCAGTGATATAAGCGAAGCCGAAAAAGACAAGTATCACATGATTTCACTCATATATGGAGTATAAGAACTAGGAAAATAGCCTGAAGGAATAAAACAGTAGCAGCCTCACAGAACCCAAGAACGGACTAATAGTTACCAAAGGGAAAGGGACTGGGGAACATGGGCGGGAAGGGAGGGATAAGAGGGAAAAAGGGGCATTGCGATTAGCAGATGCAATGTTGAGGGGGCATGGGGAGGGCTGTACAACTCAGAGAAGACACGTAGTGATTCTATAGCATCTGACTACACTGATGGACAGTGACTGTAATGGCGTTGGTGGGGGGGACCTGATGAAGGGTTAGTTTAATAACCATAATATTGCACATGTAATTGTAAATTAATGGTAATAAAATAAATTATATTAAAAAATAAAAAATAATAAAATAAAAATAAAGGTAGTAAAACATAAAGCTTTTTCCTTGTGGGTCATGGTTGTAGACCCGGTAAATAACTTCTTCCTGAACAACCTTTACCTAATGATTTTAATTTCTAATTATTTATCACTTCCCAAATCAGTATTACATTTGAGGTAGCAAAACGGTATTCTTTCACCTTCAGAGAACAAAAAGGTTGACAAAATCTAAATGTTTCTTTCAGAAGCTCCAATAACAAAAATACTTGTCGTTTCTGAATGAATGGGAAATTGGCACACAGGCGTTTAAACCCAAGGCTGAGAACTGAGTAGAAAGGCAAAGAAGAACCAGTAGAGTAAGAAACATACCAAGGAGGAATCTATTGCTTCTAAGAGCTGTCTGTGCCTGTAAGCAAGGATAATAGCCATTTCCTGCTCAACTGCAGCTGTGCTCAGGAATGTTCTACGTCCTTTTGTGAATAAAAAGTAATAAGTACATCCAAAATATATAAAGAGCTCACATATCCCAACAAACAAAAACAAATAATCCAATTAAAAAATGGTCAGAGGATCTGAGCAGACACTTCTCCAAAGAAATTCAGATGGCCAACAGGCACATGAAAAGGTGCTCCACATCGCTAATCATCAGAGAAATGCAGATTAAAACCACAATGAGATATCACCTCACACCAGTAAGGATGGCCAACATCCAAAACACAAACAACAAAAAATGCTGGTGAGGATGTGGAGGAAAGGGAACCCTCCTACACTGCTGGTGGGACTGCAAATTAGTTCAACCATTGTTGAAAGCAGTATGGAGGTTCCTCAAAAAACTCAAAATAGCAATACCACCTGACCCAGGAATTCCACTCCTAGGAATTTTCCCTAAGACTGCAGCAGCCTAGTTTGAAAAAGGCAGATGCACCCCTATGTTTATCACAGCATTATTTACCATAGCCAAGAAATGGAAGCAACCTACGTGTCCGTCAGTAAATGAATGGATATATAGAATATGTGGTACATATACACAATGGAATATTATTCAGCCATAAGAATACAAATCCTACCATTTGCAACAACACGGATGGAGCTAAACCGTATTATGCTCAGTGATGTACAATCGGAAAAAGACAAGTATCAAATGATTTCACTCATATGGGGCATATAATAACAAAGAAAATAACTGATGAAACAAAACAGCAGCAGACTCACAGAACCCAAGAATGGACTAACAGTTACCAAAAGGAAAGGTACTGGGGAGGATGAGTCGGGAGAGATAAGGGGAGAAGGGGGGAATTACAATTAGCACATGGAATGTAGCTGGGGGGGGGACACGGGAAAGGCAGTATTTACAGAGAAGACAAATAATGATTCTATAGCATCTTACTATGCTGGTGGACAGTGACTGTAATGGGGCATGTGGGGGAGAACTGATAAGGGGGTTTAGTAACCATAATGTTGTTCAAGTGATTGTACATCAATGATACCAAAATAAAAAAATATACAAAAAAAAGTGAAAGGATATAGAACAGGAGTCAGCCAATTATGGCCCACAGGCCAACTCAGGCTCACAACCTTCTTTTTTAAATGAAGTTTTATTGGAACAAAGCCACATTCATTTGTTTATATTGACAATGCTTGCTTTTGTGCTGTAATGCCCCATTACAGTAGCTGTTGCAGGGTCTGAATGGCCCACAAAGCCTAAAATATTTAGTATCCAGTCCCTGACAGAAAAAGTTTGCAGATCTCTGGTAAAGAGTATCACACTTATATGTTTGGTAAGATGTGATTTTTTTTTCCATGCCTGTAGGGATCGACTCCAAGCAAGCAAAGAATGACACACTCAGTTAAGAAGATGAAGCCCTGTAGATGATATTGAATAAAATCTATTGCTTAGCACTGGCATTGGACCCAGACTGCCTATGTCCAAATCCTGGCTTTATCATTTATTAGCTGTGTGACCTTAGGCAAGAATATTAACTCTCTGTGCCTTGTGTACAACAAGGATAATAATCATACCTTCCCCACAGGATCATTGTGAATGTTAAGTTTATACATATAAACCTTTTGGACTAGCATCTGGTACATAATAAGGATCATTAACAGCTATTATTATGTTGAGTAATTCTGGCATAATTTTGTATTTCTTAAAGCATATAAGACAATAAAATGAAGAAATATTCTATTAGTGTAATTAGTGTTCTTATTATCAAGATAAAGTGGAAATGTCTGATAATGGTCCATGTCTAAGGAGAAACTGACATATTTTGAGGTTCATAGGCAGAGATCTGTCTGGTTTTAGGTAGGTAAAAGGACAACCATGATATGTCACTTAATCTCTGAAGAAGAAAGAAAAATTTCATAACCCAGTTTATATTTATATTGTAAAAGTAATGAGCAACTCTAATAGTTATTAATTCTTTTGATCTTTTTCAGAGAATTATCATTGGTTATTTAAATATATGATATTCACCTGAAATCACTGGATGAGTACAGGTTTTAATTGTAAAGGTACATCTATAAAATTTAAATGTAACCATAGAAATTAGAGTCAGTTATTTATTGTGGGCTTTCATATGGTAAAATAAGATCACGTGTTAGTACACTGGTGTTAATTTTCAGCAGTATTTTAGTCCTCATTCATTCAGTGAAAACTGATTCAGCATCTAAAATGTGCTACACTACATTACTGGATTCTGTTAGCTGATATATTTATGTGTATGTGACTGTATTTGCATTTGAATTTATAAAAATATAAAATGTTTTCTAAAGAACTAAAAGCTCCTTACATATATACATGTTTCATCAGTTAATTTCAAAACTATGCTCTAAAGTGAGGAGATAATTTTATGGTTTTTACTTCCATTTAAAAATTGAAAAATAACACTTTGTTCTTTCCAGTTTTCAAATCATGTTCACATCTATTAATGCATGTAATCAGTTTTGAGATAGAGTAGATATTAATCCCATATAACTGATTAGGAAGCCAAGACTCTGAAGGATTAATGGATTTACTGGAAGTTGTGAAACTGTTTAGTGAACCCTAGGATCAAAAGGTGGGTTCGCACCACTGTCTCCTGTGCACTTTTCAAATTAAATCCCCATAGAATTCTCTTTTAGAACCTCATCATGTTACAGCATCTCTCCTTCCAAGGTCTGTCACTCTAGTCCACATGTGAACCAATTTTAGAGTCAGGAATAAATTCAGCTCTATTACTCTCAAACCTCTATGCTTTCCACAGCTTTATAAATATTGCAGCAAGCAAAAAAGTTCCTCTGTTTTTTTTACTTCTGAATAAACAGCTGAGACTATACTTACAGACCATAAGCAGAGTTAACCATAGGAGTCTTTAGAAAATTGTGATCCTAGGGAAAATTCATATATACTTAGAAAAAATTCAAATGTTAGGGATACCTTTAACTGGAAGAGCTAGTTAAAAATAACAATTTTGAACTGAGAGACAATGAAGAGTGGAGCTGCCATCTACTTAATATTTTCTTATTCCTTGTTTTCCTAAGTAATATCAATTTGGAGTTCATTGTTTGCCTAGAAATTCCGCAGGAAAGCCTGAAATATGAAAGTGCTGGACATATTAAATGCAGCTAAAATATACATGTGGGTAGCTGGACATTTAAGTGGTTGTATATGACTAGAAAAAAGGAGATAGTTTTTTTTCCCATTTGATGTTTCTTCATTCCCTTCCTACTACCTACAAATGCTGGTTCCACAGGAAATTAAGGTCCTAAGTTATTCTTTAGTAAGCCATTTATTACTGAACACTTTCCATAATCATAGAAGAGAAGAATAAAATCCCTGAGGGTTAAGGACTTGCCTTTTGCTTGTTGCTTTTTGATGAACCTACTTTATTTAAAACATCTGTAGTCCGAATAACATAATGGAATTCAATGTATGACGTGACCCATCCAGGAGCCCACTCCTTCTCTGCACCAGCTGAAGAGTTGGTCCACCCACTGCCCACATTTTAAGACATGAGGGGAAATGCCAATTATTCAGCAGACTTAACATTTCCAGTTGGGTTACAGCCCAGTTCTCCTAAACTATGCAATAATCAGTGATGTTCAGAAGAATGATCTGAAATAGGCAACTAAGATAGTTCTATATTATTCTATACCTAAAAAGAGAGGGAGAGAGAAACCATCTGAGAGTTCAGTTTCCTTCAAAACCCTTAAAAGTGTTGCATCAGGAAAGTTTACTGGGGAGTGCTCTCAGGAAATATACCTGTAAAGAAAAAAGGCAGAGAAAAAAGCTGACCTGCAGTGAGGTACAAATTAGCCCTCAGTCAGTTTTAAGGGGAGGTATAAGCTTGGCTGAACCACAGTGAGAGAGCAGGGTGAGGCTATTGTAGGTCCACATTAGCCCATCATTAGTCATGGGCTGCTCCCTGACAGGGACACAACCATGGCGGTAGCAGCTCTTTGTAGTCAAGGGCAAGAGGCATGGAAAAATACACTGTGAGCCTATCGGCAGCAGCTAGAGAAGGAAGGGTGCATCAGCCCTGAGGAGAGGGTTTGGGTGGAGTACCACTGCAGCCGCTCTAAGGCCCTACATGATGTGACCCCTTCATATCACCAACGTCATCCCCTCTCTAGCCACACTGGCCTCTCATTACTACCCAGCATGCTTCCCTGTCAGGACCTTTGTTCTTCCTGTTTCCTCTGTCTGGAACAATGCTAACGTGATCAACTGTCCTGAATTGCCTGGGCTGGAACTACCCTTGTTTTAGTACCAAAAGGCTTATATCCCAGGAAACCCCTTTGTCCCAGAAAAGCTGGGATGTTTGGTTACCTACACCTCCTGTAGATGTACACATGCTTCTTCATGTTTTACCTTTTTGACAATCCTATTGCAAACTGCATGCTCTTACCTCACACACATGTTACCAATTCCCTTTTCCTGATTTTACTTTTTTTCTGTGGCACTTAATATGTTCTAATATACTATATCACTTATTTACACTGAATTTAGGAATATAATCTCCAGGACAGTTCTTGGCACATTGTAGTCACTTGATAAGTATATGCATGAAATAAATGAGTCTTTCTAATATTTTATAGGAAATATATGATTCCTGGCTTATAATGAAACGTATGCTGTCCTTTAATGATTAGTTAAAACATTTCAGATTTTAATAATTTATCATTGTTAATTATTTGGCAGTTATGCTGGTAAAAGGTCAAATTGATTACAGAATTTCTTTGGTAAGTGAATGGAGAAAAGATTTTAAATTAAATCATTCTACTTGGTGTTTGATGGTAATGACATGCTATTTTTAAATCATTTGAAATAATTTAACAGATTATTTATTTAGAATTTGCAACTTGAGAAAATAAGCTGGAAAAATGGGGCAATCTAATTGACTGACAGCATTGCTCACTGTGAAATTAATACATGGTAACAGCCATTTCCCAAACACATCTTTCTAAGCAAATGTTTAAATAGGAGAGCACAGTACAGCTAGGAGAATGCACAAAGCATTAGATTTTGCTTTATCTTCTGTAATCCATATTTCTTCAAAAAGAAGAGCAGAGGAAGAGAAACAACATTTGGAGAGATAAGTACTTTTCTGCACTTGAAAGAAAAATTTTTAGAAAGTACAATGCTCAAAAACACACATTTCCATTTCCAAAAAATGTTTTAAGTCCTTTGAGTCCTATTCCTAAGGACTTAGCCCAAACCTATAGTTCCTTCTGCTCTACAAAGTGAAATACAATAAAAAAAACATGAAGTGGTCTCTTATAGTATTTTAAATGAATTTTCTTGCTTTTGGTTTTAAAAGAGATTAACATTGCTCCAAACCTCTTTATCAGCCAAATTCTAATATGGCCAATTATTACTCTCAATCTGTGGAGAGTTTTTAAAACCAAAAATGTAGAAAGCTCTCCTTTAACTGTATGTCTAAAGTATTTTATCCTAAGAAAATACAATAAATGAAACACAACTAAACACATTGAATCATGATATGAATTATGCATTTAGCTCCCCACGATTTATACATGGATTCATACACAGTATTGTTGAGTTAAAATAGATCTTGTATCTTTGTTCTGTTTATAGAACAATAGAAGGAGCTAATTAACCTAAGTACTTTGCCTGAAAAAGCCTATGGTTGTAAGGCTTGACCAGAAGGCTCAGTTTGCTAAATCAAATTTTCTTCCCTAATATTGAAAAGGAAGTAGGTACAAATAATGTTTATTGCATCATTATTGCAACTCTACTGAAGACTAAAGTATTTTTACTTTATGTTCCATTAGTAAGCTTCCATTCTCCTTAAAGTTGTAAGTTAAACTTCAACATGGTTTCGAGAAAACAATGAAGTTTTGTTTTTAACTAGAATTTCTAAAATTGGTTAAGTACTGTTATGTGCTGAATTGGGTCGTCCTCCCCATCATATTTGAAAACCAGTACCTCAGAATGTTACTGTATGGAGATAAGGCCTTTAAAGAGGTGGTTAAGTTAACGTGGGCTTTAGGATGGCTCCTAATCCAATCTGAGTGGTGTTTTTATAAAGATGAGGTTTAGCCCTGCAGACATGAGGATGTGCCAGCACAGAAGAAAGACCCTTTCAGGACACACATTGCATTGGCCTCCGCAAGCCAAGGAGAGAGGCCTCAGAAGAAACCAACCTTGCCAACACCTTGATCTTGCACTTCAGCCTCAAGAGCTGTGAGAAAATAAATTTCTCTTGCTAAATCCACCCCGTATGGCATTTTGTTATGGCAGCTTTAACAAACTAACACAATGTACTTTTAAAGTGTGGTAGCTGCTAGCCCTAAATGAAACAGCTAAGTCACTTTCCTTTTAGTGTTTGATTAAATGCAATTTAAACTTGTTGTCTGTTTGTTTGTTTGTTTGTTTGTTTTGTGGACCTGGCATGAGGGCTGGTTGAATCTTCTTTGCCTCTTACCCCCCGTACCCAGTCCAAGCATTCTGGTTTCCCTCCTCTTATCCATCCTTTCCTCTCTTCTGTCTTGCCCTGTGTTCTATTTGTGCTCTTCCCCTTCAGGGCTTTTGAAATGACCCACATGCTGCAACCAGATATCTTTAGATGCATGAAGCAGGAAAAAATGTCAAGTTTTATTTTAAGTGGAACATATAGAGCAGCTGAAATGTAAGGGGAAATAGATGGTACCAAATCTTTTGAAAATAATCGGATGGCTTTCCTTCCCTGTCATATAAATAAATTTCTTGATATTTCAATAGATTTCTAATTAATTACACTTTTTCTAACCATTTAATGATTTCACATTTCACTGTTTGGTTAAGTCCCTCTCTTCCTTATTTGCTTCTTCTTGAAGAAAAAAATTGTTGTCCAGGTTTCTCTCTTTTTTCTATAGCCCTAATTTTTACTATGATCTTTCTGTTGACATTCCTGACCATATTTCCCCCATTGGCAATCATGACTTGGCAAATAACAGGCACTCAAGAAATGCTTCCTTGATGAATATATAAATATCAAAATATATCCTGACATTCTCCAACTCTCTCCAAACTCCCTACTCTGTTCCATAATGCTCCAGTCCATTCAGTAACATTCCATTCTATTCCAAAACATTTTATTATATTCTTTTGAATAAGGTTCCTTTTGATTCCATAACATGCCACTCCATTCGTTAATATTCCATTCTATTTCTCTACATTCCATTCCGTAGTATTCCATTCCATTAAATATTCCATTCCATTCCAAAAAATTCTATTACTCTATATATCATAACATTACATTACATTCCTTAATATTCCATCATAGTCCACGACAATCCATTCCATTGTATAACACTCCATTCCATATGAAAACATTCTACTTCATTCCATTACAAAAAATTCCATTCCATTTCACATCTTTCCATTATATTCTTTAATGTTCCATACACTCCATAACAATTTATTATATTCTACTGCATAACTTTCAGTTCCATTCCACATTTTATTACATTCCATTGCTCAACATTCCATTCCATTCCAATCTTTAACATTCTATACCATTCTATTCCATAACATTGCACCTCATTCAATAACGCTCCAATCCATTCTGTAACATTCCTTTCTATCCTAAAACATTTTATTACATTCTATTGAATAAGGTTCCTTTCAATTCCATAATATACCACTCCATTCTGTAATATTCCATTTTATTTCCCAACATTCCACTCCATTCCATAGTATTCCTTTGCCTTAAATAATACTCCACAGCATTCCAAAAAATTCTTTTACATTATATGGCATAACATTCCATTCCGTTCCATAACATTCCATTACATTGCACAACATTCCATTCCATCTGTTAACATTCCAATCAATTCCAAATATTCCAATCCATTCCATAACTTTCCAATCCATTCCACAACATTCTATCCGTTCTATTCCATAACATTCCATTCCATTCGTTAAAATTGTGTTCTATTCCCCAAAACCCCACTCCATTCCTTCAAATCCCATTTGATTAAATACCATTACAAAACATTCTATTACAATCTACTGCATATTTCATTACATTCCACAACATTATAATCCACTACATTACATTCCACATTCCAATCCATTTCAAACATTCCATTTCATTCCATAACACTCTACTACATCCTACTGCATAAAAGTCCCACTCCTTCTATACCATTCAATTCCATTAAATAACATTCCATTCTATTCTCAGCATTGTTTACCATTACATTACAGAAAATTCCACTCAAATATTCCATTCCATTAAATAACACTCCATTCCATGTGAAATCATTGTTCTTCATTCCACTGCAGAAAATTCCATTCCATTTCACATCATTCCATTCCATTTCTTAATATTCCCACTACATTCTATTACATTGTACTGCATAACATTCTATTCCATTCCAGAACATTTTATTACATTATATTGAACAACATTCCACACCATTCTATAACTTTCCATTACTCCTTAACATTCTATCCGATTCTGTTCCATAATATTGCACTCCATTCCATACCATTCCACTCAATTTAGTAACGTTCCATTCTATTTGAAAACATTCTTCTACCTTCTACTGCATAAATTACCACTCCATTCCATAACAGTCCACCCACGTTCTCCGCCTCTCCCTTGGGTAGAAGCTGACCAAAGTCCCCTCATTCCCAGAGCAGCTATTCTGATAACTTCTCTTTCCCTTTGCGTACCCCACACGCATGCCATGCAGATGCCAGGGAAGGAAGCAGGACTCTCTCGTGCTCCCTCTTCTTTGGGAAGGTAAGCTGTATCCAAAAAGGCAAGAGAAAAACCTGATATACAACATGACAGTCAACCCTGGGCCAGAAGTACTAGGCAAAAAGTGTGGGACTATTAGCACACATAATTTCGGTTGGGGGGAGTGGGGCACAGGAAAGGCAATAGAACACAGAAAAGACAATAGCATCTTACGCTGATGGGCAGTGATGGTAATGGCGTGTGTGGTTGGGACTTAATAATGGGGGAGTCTAGTAACCATAATGTTGCTCATGTAATTGTATATTAACGATATCAAAATAAAATTAAAAAATTAAAAAAAAGCATGGGACTGCGACAGGGTTTCTGAGTGAGCACGAGGGAGGTGACACCGAGGATCCTGCTGCCCCAGCACCAGGGCTAGTGCCACCGGAGACCTGCAGTGAACAGTGCTTCGCGTTCCAAGGAATGACCATGTGGGAAAACCAACTACGGCTTTTGCTCCAGGAAATACATCCTCCATACAAGCTCTTCAAGACCCCACGAGTCAGAGACCCAGCCCTGACACGGGCCTCTTTTGCTCCCTGCCTCCCTCAGCATGTCCTCACGGGGACAAGGGCAGCATGGTTGCCTCCCTTATGGGGCCAACACCCAGCAGAGGAGTACCAACCTGAGTACACAGCTTCTGTCTGCCAGTAATTGAAAGCAGCAATCCAGGCCTCAAAGCAATGGGCCTGCCACGTAGCCACAACCCGCAGTGCAGCTTCATTTACATTCAGGAGGTGGAGCTGACCCATGGAGTTGCTGCTACCAATGCTTAGGGGCTGGTCACTGGCCCTACACACAGGGAACCAATGGAGAAACCCAGCTGAACTTTGTTGACCCAAACTCAGCATCCTTTTCTGGTCCCCAACCAGTAACATCTTATGCCCCCAAGATACATAACGGCAGTGGTTCTCCACGGACCTTGTACGTGGGTGAACCACCTAAGAGACCTGTTTGGGTGTCTGGCAGAGACCAAAGCTACCAAAGCTCGTCAAACAATCCAGTGTCGGCTTCTCTTGATGAAACACTATCGCTTTTATCTAAAAAGCTGGGATTTTTTACTTTTTAGATCAGGACTGGTAGTGGCATTCCTAGGTTTGGGGAGCCATAAGCAAGGCTTGCACACGGTGGCTTTAATTCTCTCCTGCATGAAAACGGCTGGATCCTCAGAGGAAAGACTAAGGGCCCTTGCCACTGCTGGCTCTCACCTTCCAGTTCTCCCAGTAGACCAATGCAGGGACAAGGCCAGACACTGCTTCTCCAGGGCGACGTGGGAAAACGGCTGCAGTGTGTAAGTGTTCTGCTAGAGAGAAAGAACCATCGTCCAGGGTAACAGTCCAGGACCCCAAGAAGACTGCTTCTCTGGTCCAGGTATGCTTTTGCCCCTCATTCACTCCTGGGTGAACGCATTGTAGCACTTGTTCCCAGCAGCAGAGGACACTGAGCCCTGGCCCTGTGGGAGCTGCCACGCACAGGACTTCCCCTCGCATGACCTTGGAGGAAGCAAGGGCTGGTTTTCAGGCTGCCTCACTGTCCCTTCACACCTGGACACCATCAGTGTCTCTGTGGGGTCCAAGACACACTGCTGGCGTGCAGCCTCTGCCTCCCTGGGCCTCCAAGCATCCTGGCACATTCTTGCTCCAGAGCCACAGACAAAGGGAACTTTCCTCTGGTTTCCCTTTCAGAAGCCACAACTAGCCATTAGGATGCTATTTCCCTTTTCTAAGTTTTATCACTTAAGCAACCTGGACAGTACTTACCTGCATCAGTAGGCTCCCAGCAGGCTGATCCTGCCTCACACCTGGTTCAGGGACCCACAGTCACCCTCAGGTACCTCCTCCTATTCCTGAGACTGGGGTGCTGCTCTCAGCTGCCTGTGCAAGTCCCTTTCCACACAGACCTGCTAGCAGCCATGAGCACAGCACCAGCCACACCTCTGCTCCCTTCCCCTCATGCTCCATAGTAGCAAGCGTCCCTCCCCAACTCGGAGCATGGTTTCGTGTGCTGTGCACTCCACTGCATTACGTGACTCCCTGTTCCCTCCTTCAAAGACAGATGTAGTCATTTTGCAAATGCACAGTACAGGACCAGTGTCAAACACTTGGAAAAGTTCACAAAAGAATCATGTTGTCTGACCTGTCAGAGAGAAACACCATCTTGCACAGGAAATTCACTGCTATTCAGCCCAGCATTGCCCACCTAGGAATGCTGGTCAGGCTTTTCTCACTCCCTCATCCACTGACAGGGGAATGAACAGCTTGTCACTTCAGCCCTTCTGTTGGTGACACATAAAGTGAGTTCTTCTCAGTTAGATGCAGACCTCAATAACTTAAAGTAGACTGCATGCTACCTTGGAACATTTTATGATAAAGTTCAGCATTGAACAGAAACTACTAGAAAACACCTCCCTCCAAAACCTTCATTGTTCTTCCACCTCCCACTCCTGGCCCTATTCACTGACCTCAGATCTCACCAAGTGGAGCAGCTCTATGGTCCCACCAGCATCTGCCACACCCAAGAGGGCATGGCTGGCCACTGGGATGTGGCACCTGAGGAGAGAATTCAATGCCAATCAGAATGTGGGGTATATGCCCAGAGCACCAGAGAGCATTATGCACTTTAGTAGGTTATTATTTAAGTCCCAGCTCCAAGAGTGGGTTGGAGCCTACAATTCTGTTCCACTGAGATTCCTCAGCTTATGAATCAGAAAACTAGCACCACTTCCCAGACTAACTCTAGGGCTCAGACACTGACACGGGAAACGTGCTGCAAGTGTACAGCAGCCTCCGAGTGCCAACAGGTTGGCAGAGAAGTAATGAAATGAACCCCAAGCTCAGACAATTCCCTATCTCACTGAATGCTGCTAGGCATCAGGCTCCCCTGATAAAATTAATAGATACTCATGACGGATTCCAGACAGAAGAAATTGTTATCAAAGTTATACCATTTCAGATCCAGGATTGCAGAAGTGTCTCTTCTTTGGATCTCAACCAGGGGGCAAACAGCGCTGTCCTCACTGAAACTATACAGGTAAAGACGACCTACACTTTAGTCTCACCAGCGTCCAATCGGCTCTACAAAAAGGGCAGATGTGTTCTGTGATTACCCTAACAGATACTATGGAGTCCAAGGGATGGGAAAGGGATTAAGGGAAAGAAAAGGTTGGCCAAAATTCTGGAATTCTGCCTGGAAGCAGCAACTCAGATTGAGTTGGAGAAATCTCTCTTCTCTCATGATTAATGACTAGGTAAATAACCTCTGCTGGACCCAGCACAGAATGCTCCTTCTAAGCTAACAGGGACCAGCTACCGTTAAGTCACCACAAGATCCAGTTTGCCTGGGACAGTCCTGGCTCAGGCCTGTTGATCTAGTGCCAGTTCTCATTGTTATATGTCCTATTTTGAATGCCTTCAAGAGGTCAAGTACAGCTGCCAGAAAATCCCATTTTTTCTTTATACTTTATCTGCAAGTTTGGGCTATGTCTGCATATAGGCAACATTCTGCTTTCGAGATGTCCTCGTTTCTTACATACCATCCGGCATCTTCACCCCCGTGTGACCACTCTTTCGCCCCCACCCTCCGTTGCAGACCAGACAGGTCCCGACATCCGCTGTAGCTCTGCCTCTAGTGTAGGCCCAGGAGCCCAGGTGGAGACCCCAGGAGGGCGCCGCGCACCTTACTCCCCAGGCCGGGGGGCTGGTCCCCCAGCTTCGGCAGCTGGTAGGTGCCGCACGCCAGCAAGTGGCTGCAGCCTTCCAGCGGGCACCACTCCACCGCGTCCGCTGTGTACTCCGTGTCCACCACCTGTAACAGCCGGATACGGCTGTCTGCCACCCAGCAGTCGGCGGACTTGGCGGCGACCGGGTGGCGGAGGCGGAGTGACGAGGCAGGCCAGGTTGAAAGCTGGGCGGGTGACTGCGAGGCCGGGCTGGCGATGAGCCGAAGGCCACTCAGCCTGGTTCTCCCCAGTTCCACAGCCGCCGGCCCTCCCCGCTCCGGGACGGCACTTCCAGTCATCCTGGCTCACTGGATGAGCTGGGCCCGGGCACCCCCTGCCGGCCGGCGGACCTCAGCGGCCCTCCGCCCCCCTCCACGTGCTGGGCCCACCCCTGCTCAGGCGGCAGATGCGGGGCGCCGGCAGGGGATTCTGAGGGGTCCGCACAGAGGCGGAGGCGGAAAGGACGTGTTAAGTGGAGGCGTGCGAAGTTCCTGGGCAGCCGGGACCCGCGCACCAAAGGGGCTGGACCTCGCAGGCCTCCGTCCACCTAGGCGGTCTCCCAGGGCACAGAAAGGCCTGCCGCCAGGACGGTAGAGCAGGAGCATGGGGTCAGCGAGGAGTGCCTGGAGTGGCACCGCAGGGAGCAGAGGGCAGCAGGGCCAGGAGCCAGGTACAGATTCAGGACATAAGGGAGGAGGCCCAGCACAACCAAGGCCTGATTTGGGAGTCTGATAAGGGGCTGATGCCATTGAAGAAAATCAGCGCACAGAACAGGCTCGGGGAAGGCAGGTTTCAGACTTCATGGATTGAATTGTGTCCCCTGAAAAGAGGTACAATCCAATCAAAATGATTCATGGGGTGGGGTGGGCTAACCAAAAGGGCTGTGTCCTTTTGAAGCGGGTATTTGGTCTGTCAGAGACCAACCCTTCCCAGAGGGGAGACCATGTGATGCATCTATAAGACAAGAGGCCTAACATGCCTCCCAGTGTCTTGGAAGGGAGCATGGTCCTGCCACCCTGAGATGAGGCTTCTGGCCTACAGAACTGAGCCACCCAGTTTGCTATGGCAGCCCCCAGAAACTGGACATGCACAGATGGAAATCCACATGGATGTGGGTTTTCAGCCTGTGTTTTTGAAGCAGGGCTATGGCTAGAAATACAGGTATGAGCCAGCAGCTCAGATGGCAACTGAAGCAGAGAAGAGCTAAAAGGTTGGTCAAGAAGCAACAGCACACTGTGATGTGGCTGAACCACACATCTCTCTGGTACAAGAATGGTCAGGTCAGGCGGCCCCATACACCACACTCCAAACAGAAACAAGCTCATTTTAACCATCTGGATGTTCAACTTTCAAAGATGCTCTCAGATGTATGACTACAACGATCAAGAGACTGGTGCCATCAGAAAAGAAACTAGGAGCTGAGTATCAGATAAGGGAAAAGGGAGGCATCCGCACTACAGCATCCACTCCAGGGGCCACTGCATGGCACTGTGAGCCAAGAGAAGGCGTGTCCCATGGGAAACTGTAATCCTCACTGTCACCTTCCCAGCTGCCCAAGGTCCCTGCAGCACCACAGACTTGGGTGTCTCCGAGAAACGGCACCAGGGCATGGCAGAATCAGACGGGGATGGCAGTCAACCGCAGCACCAGCTGCTGGAGGCCACACTGGACAGCAATCCCAGGTCAGCCACATGACAGCAGGAAGCGGCCAGGTGGTGAGGACCCACTGTGGCGTTCTACAGGTCAGCCGAGGGCCCCGGGCATTCCCTTCCAGTGGGACAATTTGTGGTCAGGGAATGTAGCCAGAAGTGCCATCCTGGCACCTCCCCCAAAGCAAACCCAGGGCCTGCATTCCAGCACCTTACCTGAGGCCTTTCTACTTGAAAGCAGACTGCCTCAGCACCCTCAGACCATGGCTGGCAGACCACCCAAACCCCAACTCTGGAAGCAGGAGTTACCCCAGCATGGGAACGTGTGAAGGGCTCAAGCCAGCTGCTGTCCATAGGACCAACTACCTCTCAGGACCACATACATCCCCGTCCCAAGACCTTTCTGAGCCCCCGTTACCCCTCAACCTAGGGTCTAGAGGACTCAGAGCAGACCTCACCTCTGCAGCCAATGTCCCTGGCCTGGGAGGTACACCTTCCTGACCTGCACAATGGCAAAGGGGAGCCTCTCAGTGAAAACACATGGGGCCCGTGGGGCGCTCACCACCAGAGACCCTCCCTAGGTTTCAGGACTGGATGCCTCCTACTCCCCACGTGTGGCCATCACCTGTTTCCTGGGTCCTGCTTTCTAGGACACACTGCCCAAGAGGACTCCAAGTACTACCAAAGGATGTGCCAGAACCTCAGCTCACAGTCTAAAGGCTACCAAGGGGCTGTCCACAGTCAGAGGAAGAAACAAGAACACACAGGGTATCCTGGAAGACAGCAGAAGAGCAGCAAGACCCGGAGGACAAGGACAGCCGAGGACAGATGGTCAGAGTTGGGGTGGCCAGGTTCATTCTCCCAGAAAGAAGGCCCCTAACAGTCAGTTGGCTGCACCTGGACACCAGCAAGATCTCGGCCACACAGCCTGGCTCAGTGCCCCAAGGTGGTTCTGCAAGGTTACAAGATGCTGCTTGGCCCTTGGACACCTGCGGCTCCCAGAAGGGAGAAGGAGACCTGTCCTGGGGGCCAGAGCCCTGTACAGTGGACAGAGAAGCAGCCTTCACTCATCCTGGCTGCTTCAATTCACAGGCGGGAGTCTACCAGAGCAGAGCCAACAACCTCCGTGCCATGAAACAATGGCCAACAAATCACCCCCAGCATCTCTGGCCATAAGAAAAGAGCAGGCCTGGATCTCACGCACACTCCCTGCCACATGCTCTTTCCAGAAGCTGAGGAATAGGGCAAACCTTCCTACCCACACCCTCAGATGACCACGATCTGCTCACATATAAGCCCCAACAGCATAAAGGGTGGGGAGGAGAGCAGAGAAGGACAAGATGCTAGGCAATTCCACCCCTTTACTTTGCCTTCCAGAGAGGACTCCCATGCGGCCCTCCTTGGGACTGTAGCTCCCCATAGAAGCTCCTACTACATGACAGACATGTGGCCTGACCGTCTGCCATTTGAGGATCAGAGCAAATGATTCTGTTTGTAATTTCGAACCATCCCACTGGCATCCCCCAACCAAAACAAAACAAAAAAACTGTACATGAGTTTACAAACACATGAACATATAAATAGTAAGCGTCCTGGCAGGAGGCTTCCACTGCCTGTCAGAGATAAGACCCAGGGGAGCACTGGCCACACGGTGCCAGTGCCCAGGGTCTTGTGGTGGCGGTGAGGTGTCGCTGGCTTTCTCAGCACTTTCAGGTCCAACCACCAGTCTGTCTGCTCTGCCCAGGGAGGATCTGGGAGCCAGGAGCAGAGGGGCCGTGCTGCCACCCACTGCCAGGTCATTGCTCTGGCTCAAGCTCATGCTGGAAGTTCCTCCTCCTCTCCCGACAGTGCTTCTTGTGGGCGGGCCAGTCCTTGTGCTGGCACTGGGAGCCGCAGTACCGAGCCACCTGGCAGCACCCACAGATGTTGAACTCCCGGAGCTGAAAGGACACACAACCACCATGCTTCACGGTCACGCCCAGGAATCAGACGTGGGGCAGAAACCACATCTCAGAATCGGGAAGGACACTGGCAGTCCCATCCACTGAGACACTGAGGGTCTGTGCCCTGGTCAGGTGATGAACAGCCACTGTGAGGAGAAGCTGCAAGAGGCAGGGGCTTTCGGAGGGGCACCAAGGGGGCCTGCGGGTGTGAGACCCCAACCAAGGCTGGGCCGGCAAGTGTGTGGCCCCGAGCCAGTTCGCACTATGGCACATGTACCTGCTTCTCAATCATGGTGCAGGGGGGATAGTGGCACTCACAGTAGGTGCAGGAATTCTCCTCCTCCTCCACCACGTCCCCGTTGCCACTATAGTACTGGGTCACGTTCAGGACAGGGAACTGCTCTTCTATGGGGTCGGTGGGAAGCTGTTGAATTGTGAGCCAGTATAAGGTTTGCTCCCTGAAAGAGAGGCCGACACATCAGGACACTTGGGCTAGGTGGGTGAAGGAATGGAGGGTGCCAATGACGTGACTCCAGGTCTCGGGGTAGCTGCCCCAACTTGCCCTGTGCAGCCTGACTTCACTCTGGCCACCCTCACTGTGTGTGCTCATCTCTACTCGCATTCAAGCACTCAGGGCACCTTGTCTTTCCACTAAAAGATACGGAACAAGGCCGCACCTATCTTGTTCATGAGTGGTCCCAACACCTGGGACTGACAGGCACACTGCAGATATGACACCAAAGACACAGGTGGAATTAAAAATAGACAAATTGGACTTACTGAAAATTTTGAAACTTTGCACAATGGATGACTATCCACAGAGCAAAAAGGCAACTCTCAGAATGAGAGAAAATATTTGCACACCGTATATGTGATAAAGAATTAACATCCAGAATACATAAAGAATTCCTATAATTCAACAAAATAAACAGCTAAAAATAGGCAAAGTACCTGAAATGCACATTTCTCTAAAGAAGACATAGAAATGGCCAAAAATCACTAATAACCACGGAGATGCAAACCAAAACTGCAGTGAGACACCACCCGGTGAGAGAGTGTCTCTCAAAACACAAGAAAACAGCAAGTACTGGTGAGATGTGAAGAAAATAGAGCCTCATGTACGACTGGTCAGAATGAAATTTGGTGCAGCAGCTGTGGAAAAGTGTGGGGCTCCTCAAAAAATTAAAACCAGATTTACCTTATGACCCAGCAATTCTGCTGCTTGGTGTATGATCGAAGAATCGAAAGCAAGGTCTCAAATGGCAACATTATGCACAGTAGCTAAATCTGGGGAGCAACCTCAGTGTCCACGGATAATGGATAAGCAAAATGTGGTCCATGCACACTGTGTCACGGAGCTCTCAAAAGGAGGGAATCCTGATGTGCAGCACAGCACGCAGGGACCTGGGGGACACTGTGCTCCGTGAGATAAGCCCAACATGGAAGGACAGACTCTGTGGAACTCCACTCCTAGGAGGCCCCTGGAGGGTAAGATCCACAGAGATGGAGGGGGGTGGAGGAGCCAGGGGCTGGGGAGGGGTGGGGAGGAGTGGTCAGTGGGGGCAGACTCTCAGCTTGGGAAGGGAAGTTCTATGGATGGACGGAAGGGACGGCCACACATGCCTGAACCGCATGTTTAAAAATGACTGAAATGGTAACATTATAGGATATGCATTATACTGCATTAAGAACATTTCTTTTAAGAAAAATAAGAGGGATTGGATTAAAGATGGTGGCGTGAGAGGTGAGACAGAGCAGAGGCTTCCTCCTTAAAACCTCATATAATATGAAAATAAAGCTACTGCAACTACTCTTGAAAGAGCAACGGCAAAGAGGACGGCTGCAAACTGCATACACCTTGAGACAAGAGCAGCCCTCACAGAAAAGGGTAATGTACTAAAGCTGTGGTCCTGTGGGATCCAAGCCCTTCCCCCACCCCAGCTCACTGGCAGGAAGAACAGGAATGGAGTAGGGAGGGAGTGGAGATGTGGGACTGCTGAATCCCTAACTCTGGAGATCTGCTCTGGGAGTACAAGCCTACATTTCATGGTGATTGCATGATACTTGTAATTAGAGGATTGGAAAGCTAAGACATATAGAATTCCTGGAGAGACTAAGATTCCAGCTGCTTCTGAAAGCAGGGATCCATACCCAGCTTCTTGGGGACAAAAGAAATGCGGGCAGTCTGAGAAACTTCCTAACAAAGAATCCCTTAGCAAGAGGGCTGCTAAAGGGGCAAGGATTGCACAGAGCTTACTGCTCAGGAGAAAGGACAGGCAGACAAAATTGTCTGGTTCACTCTGTCCAGCAGGTTGGGAGCTTTCACGATCTTCAGGTGCTCCAGCTCCCTGGCTGCCTACACAGCTCCAAGAACCCCTTCTGTGACAGGCAGACTAGTGTGCCTTTCTTCTGGCCAGCCACACTGGGCTTGCAAACTGGGAAATCCTTCCCTGGTGTTAGGGCAGCCAGAGGGAAGATTTGTCAACAGCAACTAAAAACGCAAAGCACAGAGCCTTATACCTGTGTGCTCAGCCCACCGGTTAAAGCAGTGGAGACAGGCATAGCAGCCAGGAACCAGGAAACAGTGCTTTCCTCCCCAGAGGCACCAATACCACCCCCCTACAATCCCCGCATTGGTTCAGGGGCTGAGGAGCTCCAGAGAGTAGAGCTTCTGGGCACTAGAGGGCACCATACACAAATATGAAATGCCAAATGAACCTTGTCCAGAGAAAAATTATTAATACAACTCCAGAGAAAGATTTAAATGATATGAACCTTATGAATCTCCCTGAAAGGGAGTTCAAAATAAAAATCATTAACATGCTCATGGAGGTACGGAAAGATATTCAAGAACTCAGAAAGGAATTACGGTCAGAGATCCAATCACTGAAGAACACAATGGACTGTATTAAAAGATTGGATACGGTGGAGGAGACAATAAATGAAATAGAAACTAGAGAAGAGGAATACAAAGAAACTAAGGCACTGAGAGAAAAAAGGATCTCTAAGAATGAAGAATATTGAGATAAATGTGTGACCAATCCAAATGGAACAATATTCGCATTACAGGGGTACCAGAAGAAGAGAGAGAAAAAGGGATAGAAAGTGTTTTTTAGGAGGTGATTGCTGAAAAATTCCCCAATCTGGGGAAGGAGATAGTCTCTCAGGCCATGGAGGTGCGCTGATCTCCCAACACAAGGGACCCAAGGAAGGCAACACCAAGACATATAGTAATTAAAATGGCAAAGATCAAGGATAAGGACAGACTATTAAAAGCAGCCAGAGAGAGAAATAAGATCACATACAAAGGAAAACCCGTCAGGATATCATCAGACTTCTCAGCAGAAACCTTATAGTCCAGAAGGGAGTGGCATGATGAATTTAATGCAATGAAGCAGAAGGGCCATGAACCAAGATTACATCATCCGGCAAGATTATCATTTAACCTGGAAGGAGGGTTTAAACAATTTCCAGATAAGCAAAAGCTGAGAGAATTTGCCTCCCACAAACCATCTCTACAGTGTATTTTGGAGGGGCTGCTATAAATGGATGTGGTCCTACGGTTTAATAGCTGTCACCAGAGGTAATAAAGCCACAGTAAAGAAAATAGAACAGCTAATTACTGAGCAAATGCAAAATTAAATTAACTATCCCCAAGGTCAATCAAGGGACAAACAGTACAGAATACGATATCTAATATATAAAGAATGGAGTAGAAAGAAAAAGGAGGAAACAAACAAACAAATAAATAAAGAAGGTTCTGATTGTGTTTGTAATAGCAAATTAAGTTAGTTGTTAGACTTTTAGACACTAGGGAAGTTAACATTGAACCCTTGGTAACCACGAAATCTGAAGCCTGCAATGTCAATAAGTACATTCCTATCCATAAACACCCTAAATGTAAAAGGACTGAATGCACAAGTCAAAAGACATAGATTCACTGAATGGATAAAAAAACAAGACCCATCTATATGATGCCTTCAGGAGACTCACTTTAAACCCAAAGACATACACAGACTAAAAGTGAAGGGATGGAAAAAGATATCTCATGCAAACAACAGGAAAAAAGCAGGTGTTGAAGTACTTATATCAAACAAAATAGACTTCAAAACGAAGAAAGTAGCAAGAGATATAGAGGGACATTACATAATGATAAAGGGGTCAATCCAACAAGAAGATATAGCCATTATAAATACATATGCACCCAACACAGGAGCACCAGCATATGTGAAACAAATACTAACAGAATTAAGGAGGAAATAGACAGCAATGCATTCATTTTAGGAGACTTCAACACATTACTCACTACAAAGGACAGATCAACCAGACAGAAAATATGTAAAGGCACAGAGGCACTGAACAACACACTAGAACACATGGACCTAACAGACATCTACAGAACTCTGCAACCAAAAGCAGCAGGATACACATTCTTCTCAAGTGCACATGGAACATTTTCCAGAATAGACCATATACTAGGCCACAAAAAGAACCTCAGTAAATTCAAAACTATTGAAATCCTACCAACCAAATTCTCAGATCACAAAGGTTTAAAACTAGAAATAAATTTTAGAAAGAAATCAAAAAGGCTCACAAATACATGGAGACTTAACAACATTCTCCTAACTAATCAATGGGTTAACGACCAAATCAAAACAGAAATGAAAGAATATATGGAGACTAATGACAACAACAACACAAAGCCACAATTTCTGTGGGACGCCGAAAAGGCAGTTCTAAGAGGAAAGTATATTGTAATCCAGGCCTATTTAAAGAAGGAAGAACATTTCCAAATGAATAGTCTACAGCCACATTTACTGAAATTGGAAAAAGAAGAACAAATGAGACCCATAGTCACAAGCAGGAGGGACATAATAAAGATCAGAGAGGAAATAAATAAAATTGAGAAGAATGAAACTATAGAAAAAAATCAATGAAACCATGAGCTGGTGCTTTGAAAAAAGGAACAAAATAGATAAACCCCTAGCCAGACTCATTAAGAGAAAAAGAGAATCTACACACACAAACAGAAACAGAAATGAGAAAAGAAAAATCATGACAGACCCACAGAAATGGAAAGAATTATAAGAGAATATTATGAGAATCTATATGCTAACAAGCTGGAAACCCTAGAAGAAATATCCAAATTCGTAGAAAAACACAACCTTCCAAGACTGACCAAGCAAGAAACAGAAAAACTAAATAGACCAATCAACAACAATGAAATTGAGGTGGTAATCAAAAAACTACCGAGGAAAAAAACCCGCAGGACCAGATGGATTCACCTCTGAATTCTACCAGACATATAGAGAAGAAATAAAACCCATTCTACTTAAAGATTTTCAAACAATAGAAGAGGACGGAATACTTCCAAACTCATTCTATGAAGCCAGCATCACTCGAATGCCAAAACCTGGCAAAGACCTCACCAAAAAAGAAAATTACAGATCAATATCCCTGATGAATGTAGATGAAAAAATACTCAAGAAAATACTAGCAAACTGAATTCAAAAATACATCAAGAGGATCATACACCATGATCAAGTGGGATTCATCCCAGGGATACAAGGATGGTACAACATTCGAAAATACACCAACATCATCCACCACATCAACAAAAAGAAGAGCAAAAACCACATGATCATCTCCATAGATGCTGAGAAAGCATTTGAAAAATTCGGGCATCCATTTATGGTTAAAACTCTCAACAAAATGTGTATAGACTGCAAGTACCTCAACATCATAAAAGCCATATATGACAAAACCACAGCTAACATCATACCTAATGGTGAGAAGCTGAAATTTTTTCATCTACGATCGGGAACAAGACAGGGATGCCCACTCTCTCCACTGTTATTCAACATAGTACTGGAGGTCCCAGCCACGGCAATCAGTCAAAACAAAGACATACAAGGCATCCAGATTGGCAAAGAAGAAGTCAAATTGTCGCTATTTGCAGTTGACATGATACTGTACATAAAAAACCCTAAAGACTACACTCCAAAACTACTAGAAATAATATCTGAATTCGGCAAAGTTGCAGGATACAAAATTAACACACAGAAATCTACTGCTTTCCTATACACTAACGATGAAATAACAGCAAGAGAAATCAGAAAAACAATTCCATTCACAATTGCATCCAAAAGAATAAAATACCTAGGAATAAACCTAATGAAGGAAGTCAAAGATCTGTACTCTGAAAACTACAAGACACTCCTAAGAGAAATTAAAGAGGACACTAACCAATGGAAATGCATCCATGCTCTTGGCTAGGAAGAATAAATATTGTCAAAATGGCTATAATACCTAAGGCAATATACAGATTCAATGCAATCCCTATCAAACTACCAACAGCTTTCTTCAATGAACTGGAACAAATAATTCTAAAATTCATGTGGAACCACAAAAGACCCCGAATAGCCAAAACAATCCTTAGGAGGAGGAATAAAACAGGGCGGATTATGCTCCCTGACTTCCAGCTCTACTACAAAGCCACAGTAATCAAGACAATATGGTATGGGCACAAAAACAGACCCATGGACCAGTGGAACAGAATAGAAAATCCAAACATTAACGCAAACATATACAGTCAATTAATATTTGATAAAGGAGCCTTGGACATACAATAGGGAGATGACAGCCTCTTCAACAGCTTGTGTTGGAAAAACTGGACAGCTACATGTGAAAGAATGAAACCGGACTACTCTCTAGCCCCATACACAAAGGTAAACTCAAGGTGGATCAAAGACCTGAATGTAAGTCATGAAAAAATAAAACAATTAGAAAAAAATAGGCAAAAATCTCGTAGACATAAACATGAGCGACTTCTTCATGAACATATCACCCCGGGTAAGGGAAACAAATGCAGAAATGAACAAGTGGGACCATATCAAGCTGAAAAGCTTCTGTACAGCAAAGGACACCATCAGTACAACAAAAAGACATCCTATAGTATGGGATAATATATTCAGAAATGATATATCTGATAAGGGGTGGACATCCAATATATATAAAGAACTCACGTACCTCAACAAACAAAAAGCAAATATTCCGATTTAAAAATGGGTAGAGGACATGAATAGACACTTCTCCAAAGAAGAAGTTCAGATAGCCAACAGTCATATGAAAAGATGCTCCACATCGCTAATCATCAGAGAAATGCAGATTAAAACCGCAATGACATCACCTCACACCAGTGAGGATGGCCAACATCCAAAACACAAACAACAACAAATGTTGGTGATGATGTGGTGAAAAGGGAACCCTCCTACAGTGCTGGTGGGAATGCAAATTAGTTCAACCATTTTGGAAATCAGTATGGAGGTTCCTCAAAAAACTCAAAATAGAAATAACCATTTGACCCAGGAATCACACTCCTAGGAATTTACCCTAAGAATGCAGCAGCCCAGTTTGAAAAAGACAGATGCACCCCTATGTTTATTGCAGCATTATTTACAATAGCCAAGAAATGGAAGCAACCTAAGTGTCCATCAGTAGATGAATGGATAAAGAAGATGTGGTACATATACACAATGGAATATTATTCAGCCATAAGAAGAAAACAAATCCTACCATTTGCAACAACATGGATGGAGCTAGAGGGTATTATGCTCAGTGAAATAAGCCAAGCCGAAAAAGACAAGTATCAAACGATTTCACTCATATGTGGAATATAAGAACAAAGAAAAAAAACTGAAGGAACAAAACAGCAGCAGACTCACAGAAATCAAGAAAGGACTAATAGTTACCAATGGGAAAGGGACTGGGGAGGGACTGGAATGGAGGGACAAGGGGGAAATGGGGGCATTACGATAAGCAGACGTAATGTTAGGGGGGCCTGGGGAGGTCTGTACAACTCAGAGAAGACAAGTAGTGATTCTATAGCATCTCATTATGCTGATGGACAGTGACTGTAATGGGGCTGGTGGGGGGACCTGGTGAAGGGGGTAGTTTAATAACCATAATATTGCACATGTAATAGCAGATTAATGATACGGAAATAAGTTATTTAGAAAAAAGAATTTTGAACACGAAAACTTGTATATTATGTATATTTTTATTTTGCATTTTGATTTAAAGAGATTTTGTTGTGGTTTTTATTTGCTTCCCAAGCATCTATTTTATTTTCCCTCTGTAAAGTGTAGCCTTTGGAAGAAAGCTCAGATTCCTGTTTAAAATTTTCTTCCGGAATTTTCTATAGTGTTCTTACCAAAAAAAAGCAAAACAAACAAACAAAAAGGAATACTTTGCTGTTTAAAAAAGAAAAGACTGAAAAAGCAAACGCATAGATCCATTACAAAAACTTAAATTTTCTACATTTGCTATGAAAATGTAATGTAGTTTTCCTTACATAAAGAGAGTGCAAAAAAAGATGTGCAACTTCTAATTTCTCTATAAGGACACAATAAAAAATTATGACACCTTGAAAAAAAAAGAAAAAGAAGGGAAGTCAGGATGTGGGAGATGCTGCCTGCCCTGTGAGCCCTTTGGTGAAGTCCCACGAGAGACAGAGGCAGAGGCACGGTTTAGTCCCAGCCAGCACTGAAAGGCAGAGAGGAAGGAGAACACACCTGTGCAGAGGCCCTCACACCCCGACCCAAGGAAAGCAGGGCGGAAGCTGCGTGCCTGGAACAAGCTCCATCAGAGGTGGTGGTTCACACAAGAGCAGGCTGTGGACGCCAGTAGCTGAGAAATGGCAGGAGATGGAGCACCCAGCCAGTGGGAGCTGGGTCCACACTCGGGCTGGCTCTGAGCCTTGACAAGGGCAGCAAACGCTGCCCAGGGTCTACACGCCAGGGGCAGACCAAGGACTGGCTCCTGGGATGACACACAGGACAGAGGCTCACTAATGTAGACTTGGGGCCTGGTCCTGGTCCTCCCGGAAGGAGAGGAGAAGGGGGCAGACAGGCAATGCCAGCAGAGACCACTGACGGGTAGCTAGGGTGAGGCTGACCTTTTCCCAAACGGGGTTATGAACAGCAGCTATTCTGTAGCATGACCACAAGGGGTGTTGCAACGAGCAGAACTAACATGCGGCCGCAGAATGCCTGGACCTTCAGTCACATGGAAGTCTGCTTGAAATGACAGAATTCACAGCCCAGATATCTTGGGGCACAGCTCTGCTGCTGGGTTAGGGGTTGGCAGCAGGAGAGTATATGCTGTCCGGAAGGCAGCCTCCAGTGCCTGCACCGCACCTGCTGGGCAGCCTGGGGGCCAGGGTGCTGATCTGCCCTTAGCCTTCTGTTGCCAAAACAACCTTTGCCTCCTGCTCCAGCTGTGGGGTGGCCAGAGCTGGTCCCAGGGCTGCTTTGGTGCCACCAGGACAACCACCTGTGGGGAGCAAGCCTGCAGCTCTGGGTCAGTCCAGAGGAACAGATAGGAGGCAGCAGCTTTGTGACTTTTTACATCTCAGCCGAGGAGCCAATGAGTGCCCTATTTTTGCTGCAACCAAACTGGTGCCAGTTTCTGTCTCTTGTAACCAAAAGTCCAGAATAAAATAATCCCCAGGAGTGCAACAATCCTTTTCAACTATTATAAAAGTGTCAGCTGCTCCCAAGACCAATGTGAGGAAATTTGAGGATCAAACACCTAAGCTTTAGAGCAGGAAGCCCCCCAGCCCCTGCTGTCCTGCCTAAGTGATGGGTGTGCGCTATACAGGACACGCCCGGGCTGCAGCCGCGCCAACTTGGGCACGACCCTCACAGCCGGGGGACGGTCTCCTCCCTACCAACAGTGGTTGGCAGAGTGGTCCCCCCGCTCGCCCCCTCCACCACGTGGGACTCTGGCCACCTGACAGTGATGGTGGCGACTGGGAAGGTCCCAACGGTCTCCGTCCACCACTGAGAGATTAAGAAGCCCCAGTCCCTCAACCTCACTGACATCTGTGGAAATCACGGGGAGGCCAAGCCACTGAAGGCCCGAGGATATGCTCAGAAACCCCGGGAGCCAGTAAAGGACGTGCAGCCGAGGACATGGGTTCATTCCAGCCCCAACTCCCACGCTGATGGGACCCGGCTCATCCCAAGGAACCTGTAAAGCTCAGGACCTACCCTGGGAGCATCCTACACACCCAAGCAGGATGCTGGCACTGTTCACAGTAGAGGCCATTTTCATGTGGAGAGGTGAAGGCCAAGCAGCCAAGCCCCCAAACCACACTGTCCTACTTCCTTTAAGCCACTGCTCAGGCAAACTGTTTAGCAGAGCATGACAAAAGGACCCATGTGTGCAGGCATCCCTGTGACTCAGGCATCAGATGCTTCTCGGGCTGGTGGCAACAGTTTGCCCATCAGCAGGCGTCTGACCCACACAACCTCCTCCCCACTAGAGCCAATCAACCCCAAATTAGTCATCAATGTCTTACCTGGCTCTCATGAAGGCAAGGAGGCCCACACTTTGAGGGAAAGTAACTAAGATCTCCAAACCCACCAAGGTCTCAGCACAGAGTAGAGGTGTGGGTCCCTCTTGGGAATGAGAGCTTGAAGGTGGTCTTCCTCAAACACCCTTCTGCCAGCATCAGTGCCCCAAGGAGACCTACCTCTGCTTGCTGGAGGTCTCTTCAGCTTTGGGCTGCCAACCCCACGGCACCAGCTGCAGGTTGTCCAGGCGATTGTCCACCATCATAGTTTTGAGATGCACGACCTGAATCCCAGGCGCGACACCCAGCCCGTGCCGCTCCCTAGGAAACAGACAACTTCCTAGATGGCCTTCTCTAACCTTCCTGGACATCGCAGCCACATGATCTGGACTGGCCACTTGTCACACTGGCAGGGACACATCAGAAGCAAGGCTATCAGTCTGTGGTCCAACAAGAACAACTCATGTTGATGGCTCACCTCCTGATTCAAAAACGGCGTGCAGGGAGCCAAGGATGGAACCCCAAGCCACCTAACACACAGCATGGGGACCACCCCACCAGAGGGTCCCGATCATTTCAGAACCCCACTGTGCACACCAAGGAGATGCAGTGCCTTCCCCACATGCCACCAACAGGCTCAGCAAGAGCCTGGTGGGGGGGCCAGACCCACCCTCCCCCAGAGGAGGGATCATCTGAGCAGTAAGTGCACTTGGTGTCTGGAGACTTTTCAGCTGCCTCCTTAGCGCCACCTAATGCCAATCAGCCACGGTTCTGGGCAGTGGTGATGACACAAGAGCAACTGGGAGACTCAAGAAAGCGGCACAGCAGCAAGTGGCTCTGCTGGGTCCACACGCCCTGTGAACATCAGGGCTCACACAGGACCCGAGGGGAAGCAAGCAACTTGGAAATACCCACCACAGCAGCTCGTGAAGGAGCCTCCCTGAGCCCTGACCATGGTTTTTGTCAAAGGCACATGCAAATATCTTAGCACCGTTTCCATCTGCATCTACTTCCATCCGGGCCTGAGAAGGAACAGGAGAAGATCTGTTAAAAGGCCTCCAATTCCCAGCAATACTTCAAATCCCTCTTAGAAAAACCAAGCGAAACCACCAAGCCAGAGGAACAAGTGCCTGGCCTTCTGGTAGGAGTCGGGTCTGCAGGGGCTCCCCCAGACCCGAGGCACAGAGAGCCGATTGTGTCCTGACAAGCATGCTCTTACACCTGAGCAAGGCACACTCCTGAAGCACTCTTTGCAGAACACCATGGACACAAAGAAGTAAGTTTTCCTGCCCTTAAAAAAGCCCACAATCCAGTGAGAAAGGTAAACTCTGTGAACAGGCAACTTCTGTAAAAGCATGAAGGGCTGAGATAAAGGTGTGGTGGTTTCCGAAGGAGGTGGCAGGATGGCGGTACAGAGACTGGGGGTGGGTGGATGAGTGGGGCTTATGGAGATGAGATGGGGAGGGCTGGAGCATGAGGTGTGGTGGGGCCAAGGCCAGAGAAAAGGTGAGGTGGCAATGGACAGTCTCTTAGGGAGCTGGGGCTTGTAGGTACAAACATTCAACCACAAACATGGCACAATTCAGTCTGCTGCTCAGAAAAGCCAGCAATTGGGGGAGTGGATAACCAACAAGGCAGCGGCAGCCAGGTTGCCCTCATATCACAGGGAAGAAAACCCATCTGTCCTTCACGACCCTCCCCAGGCAGTGACCAAAAGCAGGCCAGCAGATGGGTGGCCGTCCTTACTTCGAAGTAGCCCTCCACCAGTGGGATGTCCTGCTCGTCTATCAGCGTGTATTTGGTCTGCAAATTAACCATGTGTCACGACGTTACACTTGGGACCAGGGTAAGGTGCTGGCAGCAAGCGGGAACAGCCCCTTCAGACTAAAGGTGGCGAACCAGACGAGGGGCACAGTCCATTCTATCCCAGAAAGCATGCAGATGTGCTGAAAGCTGGCCATTTCCCACTCAAGACTGTACCAGAGCAGCAGGTTCCAGGCTCCACTTCCCTAGCATGAGACTAACCACAGGAAGTGCCCGTAGCCCAGCCAACGTCTGAGCCGTGTTTTCATGTGCCCATACACCTAGTCCAAAGACACAGCTTCTCGGGATTATAGAAAAAGGACCAAGACTGAGTGGAATATTCAGAAGGATTCTGCTAACATTAAACTGGGTGGTCGTACACGGGTGTTCACTGAGTTGTCCATTTTAGCTTTTTGTCAGTTTGAAATGCTCCAAATAAAATTTTACGGGATGACATTAATGCCACCAGTCCCTGAGTTAGAAAGGTTCTCAGAGCTGATGGGGAGCCCACCCTTCCCTAGTTAAGAAGCCACAGCCTTCCTGCAGGAGACAGGAAATGGTCCCCCAAAAGAACCAGTCTCACTCTTGCCTGGAAAGCTTTTGTCTAGGATCTGAATCGGTTTTACCTTCATCTGACTGCCTCTGCTCCTCTCCCACCAGGAGCTTCCACCGCTGGTGATAGGAACAGGGTTCCCATCCGGGTAAGGTCCGCGGCTGGTGCAGCTGCACGGCGGGCCGGCTCCTGGAAACAGCCAAGCCTCAATGCCCACAGATGCCATGAAGCCCAGCCTCGAACACGTGGAGGGTGGAGCCAGGCAGGTAAGGGAGAGAAGCAGAAGGACACCCTGCTCTGGGGCCCACTGAGGTTGGCCAGACGTGGCCACCGTTGCAGCGCCAAGCCTGAGCGAAGCCCCACTGCGGACCGGCAGGCATTGAGCGCTCCACACTGCCCAGGCGGAGCCCGCCGGCCCCCTCTTCCTGGTCACGGCACGTGGGGCACGGTCTGTCCAAGGCCGCGTGGCAGGAGGGCTGCCCCACACCCCCGGATCCCGGGCCCCAGGCCCCGGTCCCCGCCCCTCGATCTTGCCTCTCCAGCCCCACATTCCCAGTTCTCCTGGCTCTGGCTCCGCACTACCCAGCCCGCATTTTCCATCCCTTCATTTTTTGTCTGCGGATATCTTTGCTTTTGACATGAGTTTCTTGTAGGCAGCATATAGATGGGTCTTCCTTTTTTATCCATTCTGCTCCTCTGTGTCTTTTGATTGGTGCATTCGGTCCATTTACATTTGGGGTGATTATCGATAGATATGTACTTATTGCCATTGCTGGCTTTAGATTCGTGGTTACCAAAGGTTCAAGGGTTGCTTCTTAACTATCTAACAATCTAACTTAACTTTCTTGTTAAGTTATTGTAAACACCGTCTGATGGTTCTTTATTTCTCTCCCTTCTTATTCTTCCTCCCCCATTCTTTATATGTTAGGTGTTTTATTCTTTGCCTTTAGTTAGTATTTGGATAGTCTGCTTTCTTTGCTATGATTTTATTTTCTCTGGTGACAGCTTTTTAGCCTTAGGAGTGCTTCCCTATAGAGCAGTTCCTTTAAGATATTCTGTAGAGGTGGTTTATGGGAGGCAAATTCTCTCAGCTTTTGCTTGTCTTGAAATTGTTTAATCCCTCCGTCATATTTAAATGATAATCGTGCTGGATACAGTATTCTTGGATCGAAGCCCTTCTGTTTCATTGCGTTAAATATATCATGCCATTATCTTCTGGCCTGTAAGGTTTCTGTTGAGAAGTCTCATGTTAGTCTGATGGGTTTTCCTTTGAAGGTGATTATTTTTCTTTTTCTAGCTGCCTTAAATACTCTGTCATGATCTTTGATCTTTGCCATTTTAATTATTATGTGTCTTGGTGTTGTCTTCCTGGGGTCCCTTGTGTTAGGAGATCTGTGGGCTTCCATGGACTGTGAGAATATTTCCTTTTCCAACATGGGGACATTTTCAGCAATTATATCTTCAAAGACACTTTCTAACCCTTTTTCTCTCTCTTCTTCCGCTGGTACTCGTATAATGTGAGCATTGTTCCATTTGGATTGGTCACACAGTTCTCTTAATATTCTTTCATTCCTAGCAATCGCTTTATCTCTCCCTGCCTCAGCTGCTCTGTGTTCCTGTTCTCTGATTTCTACTGCATTAGCAGTCTCTTGCATCTCGTCCAGTGTGCTGCTGAGTGGGTCAATGGCTTGTCTCATTTCTGCACTGTCGTTCCTGACTTCCCTCACTTCCTCACTTAGTTCTTCCACATTTCCCTGTAGATCCATCAGCATGGTTGTGACTTTTATTCTGAATTATTTTTCAGTGAGATTCTTTATGTCCATCCCTTCAGGTTCCTTCTCAGGGGTTGTCTGGGTCTGGGTGATTTTTGTCTGTATCATATTCCTGTCTTTTCATGTTGATGGGAGTGGTCGCTGCTAGGTGCCATGTATGTCAGCTGGGCTCTTTAAGACTTAAAAAAAACACCAGCATAAAAAACAAGAAAAGAAAACAAACAAGCAAAAAAAGAAGGAAAAGAAAGAAAAGAAAAAGAAGAAAGAAAGAAAAAGGAAAGGGAAAAAGAAAAAATAACAACAAGAAGAAAAAACAAACAAGCAAAAAAAGGAAGAGAAAGAAGAAAGAAAAGGAAAGGGAAAAAGAGGAAGAAGAAAAAAAAAAGCCCACCTGGAGTGGATTCTCTAAGCGTGCTGTAGGTGTCACTGTTGCTCCACTAATCCACAGCTGCGGCCGTGCCGCTTTTTCTGGCTCTGCATGGTGGGAACAAATGGGAGGGTGTTGTTATCTGTATAACGTTTTAGTGTGACTGCTCCTTTTTCTCAGTCACCAGCTAAGGGGTCCGAAGTTCCTCAGGACTTCCAGCCTGCAGGTCTGAGCCTGCCGAGGCGATTGTGTTCCCTTGCTGGGCCCCCTGCCTCTCTGAGAATGCTATAAACTGTGCACGCTTTTCTCTTGTCCCAGGGTGCTGGCTGTACCGTCCTGGTGTGTTTCCGGCTCAAAACCTGCACATTCTGCCTCTCCAGTGTCCGATGCACCACGCGATGTGTGTCAACGCTTCTGGCGCAGATCACCGGGACTGGTTATTTCGCAGACCTGGTCTTCCACTCCCTCATGGCTCTGAATCCTCTCCTCCCGCTGGCACGCTGGGCTGGCTGAGTGCTCGGGTGATGCCGGGTCGTGGCTCCGTTTCTTACCTGCCTCGCAGGGTGCTGAGTCCTCTCAGGTATGGCTGAATGCTGTGCGATTTCCTGTGTGTTCTGGTCTCTCTTATAGGAATAGTTGTATTTGCTGTATTTTTGTAGATTTATGTAGCTTTGGGAGGAGATTTCTGCCGCCCTGCTCACGCCGCCATCTTCCTGGAACTTCATTTCTCTTTTCTTTATTCCAGTTTAGCATGAACAACTGAAAGAAGCCAATTGGGCCTTGTAATTTTTCTGTCAAGAAATCAGATCATTAGATCCATTTTCTGTCTTCCACGTTACCACAGGCAATAGTCACACCACTGCACTGCCCGTGTCCTCCTGCTGCCTGCTTCCGGAGCCAGTGCCACATTTTACAATTTGGTTATGGCAGTATCTCACTTCTAAGTAGCAATTGTTCCATTATCTGTTGCTGTATAATAAACCACCTGAAACTCAGTGGCTTAAAGAACTTTATTTTTTCATGAATCTGAGCTCTAGAGTGGTTTTAGCTGGTTGGGTCTTGTGTTGTTGACTGGTGTGGTCGGTTGTCTGAAGTTTTGTCACCAATTCCTCCCTCCCTGTAAACATGTGATGCTCCACCCACACTAGTCCTCAGACTGTCTTGATGCATTTAATGTGGTAGAAAGTTTCAGGACTTCTGGACTGGCAGCTTTACCTTCCTCCTTCTTGGGGGCCTGCCACCGGGTGATCAGTGTCATTATCTGGAGACCATCATACTGTGCCGAACCCCAAACTAACCATGCGAAGCAGCCTCATGAAGAGATGCCTGGCCAGCCTCCAAGTGAAAGCAGCAGAAGTTTAAGCATTTTATCCTCAACAGACACCATGCAGAGCGGGAGAGCCTCCCAACTGGGTGCAGCTTAGTTTCCAAAATGAGCAATAAATATTGGGTTGGTTCCTTAGCGATAGCAGACAGCAAAGCAGCCAGGGTCCCTCATGCTGCCACAACCATCAGGGTGTGTTCATTCACATGTCCAGGCACTCACTCTGTCTCGTGGGCTCTCCAGCACGGTAACGACATGTGTTTATGAGGAAGGTCGGGGTGCCAAGGTAATAAAAACAGAAGCCTCCCTAGAGCCTGAACTGGTGTGTGTTCTCCTTGGTCAAAGTTCTGCCAGTTAAAGCAAGTCAAGGGGCCAGCCCAGACTCAATGGCAGGGGACAGAGCACACCTTGGGGTGGGGTGAAGAGGGTGGAAGTAAAGGGAGGGGAGTAGTTTGGGGCAGATATCCTTGCAGATAAACTAACCAAGCCCTAGGAGGGAGCTGCTGAAGACAGTTGGAGAAGGACGTCAGAGGAGGAGAGGAGTCATGGAAATGAGAGTTATAGCAAATACGTTTTTTTTTCTGTATCTTACCATGTTTTGAAGTCTTGGGGCCCTTGCTGGCTGGGGAGAGACTGCACCTCCATGGCCGGCTAATTCCTAGAGCTAGCAAACAACTTGCCTGAGAGCACAGCTTTCATATGAAAACCAGCCAGTCCAGAGCCCACATCACCAACCATCTCCTTTATCCATCTCACACACTTAGCTGATATTCCCACCCTAAATCATAGCAGGGCCAGGAACTGGACAGCTAGAGGCCACCCCTATAACCCAGAGCCCACTGAAATGATTCAAACTGTCCAATTCTAAGTTTGCTCAAACTTGCCTGCCCTGCACAGCCCATTCCTTCCCAGGCAAAGCGCAGTAAAGGCTCTGGGACATGCTCTCCTTTGTCTCTTGTCCAACCCCGATACTTCCATATGTGCCCCTCCACTTGGGAATTTTGAGTACAAAACCCTTCGTGCAAGGCAGTGACTCTCTGACTGTCACTTTGCTGTACTTGATTGAAACGAATCCCACGTACAATTTAAGATAGAGGCCAGGAGAGGAGACAGAAAGGGTCTCCTCGTGGATTCTGACGTCACTAGGAATTCCTGCAAGAGTGTTGTTGGAGAGAAGGACAGTGAGTCAGGAGCTGAAATTGCCAAGAAATGAGGGGGCCTGGGCTGGGCTTTGAAGATGACAACAAGAGTGCAAGATGGTGGATTGTAATTCTGAGGAAATAAGTGTGAAAGGGTGAGGGGCTGGAAGTGGTCAGTCAGGAGAGTCTGTACTCTGCCTCCAGGCCCTGAAGCACAGGGGTTTCATGGGAATGAATATCTATGCTTGAGAGGCTGGGAGAAGCCTGGGTTCCATAGAGCAAGAAGGAAGGAATATTTAGAGAAAAGAGAAGTCAGGTTGTATGTGCTGAGAGTGGATGTGAGGGCCCAGCAGCAGAATTTCCCAAACAGGGGATGAGTGGGTAATGGTGTCAGAATAAAAGGTGTGCAGAGCCATATGGGGTCCAGCTGAGGGAGATAAAGGTAGCCTGGTATAAAGGCCACCCATTTTCTGTCCATATTTGCTACCTCTCACAGGAGCTGGCAGCCTCTCTCCCTCCTTGAAACACTTCCTTCTTGACTGATGTTGTAGACATCTGGAATTTTGGGGCTGCCCACAATCCCCCGCTTCCCAGGGCAGCCTGATTCTTTGGGACACGGAGTCCTGAGGAAGGTGGAGGGGTCTTGCTGCTGCCCACCCTAGTGCCCTCTCTTTTTGCTGGAGGGCTAGATTAGGCTTCTGTGGCTTTCACCCGGAAACTCTGATGTCTTGAGCGCCCTGACTTGAGTTACAAGCTATGAAAGGATGGAACGAATCTCAAACTCCTGCTGCACCCGGGTGCCCAGTGCACTTGGGTGCCTGGTGGGCATCTGACTGCTTGGCATGACTTTCCCACACGCCTGGGCCAGTCTCCTCGAAAATGCCAGTCTGTCCGACCAGCTGCTCTGGACAAAACCCTGAGTGCCCCCGACGCCCTGCTCAGGCCTCCCGCATTTGGCTGGTCGGCCTGATCTCTCCTTGACTCTCCAGGCGCATTCGAGCCCACCCTCTGCAGGGTCGCCCCACAGGGAGCTCTTCACAGCAGTCAGTCTGAGTCGCTAGCCCCTCTCCTGGGCTGCGCGCGCCACCCCTGCCCACCCAGGTCTGCGGGGCCGGCCTCTGGCATCCAGGCCTCCGCCCAAAGTCGCTCCCTTAGGACCCCCACCGGGGCGCTAGTGTCGTCCTGGTTGAGGGACGCGGGGCGGGGAGACCCCGGGCGAGCCCGCTGCGACGCCGACGGAGACAGGGAGGGAGCACCGGTCAGGTCCATCCCCTGTCCCGGTGAGCCAGCCACACTCCAGGGGAACCACAGGCGCCGCTGTGCTGGGTTCCGGTGAGTTGCCCACGACCTTCAGTCTGCGGTCTCAGTGGGACCCAGGCTGGGGTGGGCCTTTCGCGGTAGGGCTGACCCAGGGGCGGGGCCGGGCACAGGGGGCGGCGGTCAGGAGGCGGCGCACGGAGCGTGGAGGGTGTCGCCGGGCAGGGCCGGCAGCTCTCATCTGCCCTGGCTAGGGCCGCGGCATGGGGCGGGTGGAGCTCTTCGAAGTCCGCCTGAGCCACAGCCGCGTCGTCTACAGCCCGGCGGAACCGCTGGTGGGGGCCGTGCGCGTGCGTCTGGGGCGCCACTGCTGTTCCGAGGTGGGCGCGGGGTACCCCCAGGGTGGGCTGAGAGGGCCTCAGGTGGCCGCGCTCGCACCTGCGGAGAGCCTGGGGCCCTGGAAGCGGCTGTGGGTGGCGCTGTGCCTGCGACCCGCCGAGCCGAGGGCGCACCGGCCGCCCCCTGTGCGCCCTCCCCCTGGCCCGGGCTCGCATCCGGCTCAGCTATGGCCCTGCTGGCCAAGGGGAGGGCTGGGTGCGGCCTGCTGGGCAGCGCAGACCCGCGGGTGGGAGGCCGGCAGTGGGCAGGGCGGAGCTGAGTGGTCCGGGTGGCCCAGTCCTTCCGCATCTGCCCTTCCTGTCCACCTCCTGAGGGCAGCCCGAGTCGGGGCGGAGGCTTAGAGCTGTCTGCCTTGCCAAAGGCCACTCTGATCTGGACACGCGCACGCCTCCGACCTTCCCTGTCGGGTATCCCGGGCCTGCTGCACCTGCACCTGCGGGGCGCTCAACTGGAACCCCACTCACGAGGGGCTTTCTCTTCCCACACGCCAGGCGCAGGCCCTCCCTTTTCACAGACGGCACCCCGGGTGTGCGGATCCCTACAGGGGCCACCCAGCACCCGCTTTCACCCTCCTAAGGCTTGTCCTTGCGGGCTGGGAGGATCTTACGCTTCCCTGCGTGTCCCAGTCTTGGCCCCAGCGGGCATCTTGGAGCTGAATCTGAGCCCTTCTGGCCAGTCTCTCTGCTAGTGCAGACATCTGGGACTTGGGGACTGGGGATCAGGTTGCTGGTGCGGTCTTTGCGAGGGCTCTTGGCAGGTGCTGCCCTCTGACATCTGAGGCGTGGACAGGGCACTGGGTAAGACTTCCCATCTCAGGCCCCTCTTTGAGGCTGCAGGGTGTAGGCAGAAGCTGGGTGCAGGTGCCTCTCATCAGGTGTCAGCCGTGTGGACACTCCTCTTGATGACCCTGTCACTTCCTTTCCTGCCTCCCGGCTGGGGCTTAGGGTTTGGGTTGGGGTTGGGCTTGGTCTGGTTGTGGCAGGCTAACAGTAGGAATGGTGCAGCTCTTCCCTGAGCACAAGCAAGAGGTAAGGGGCGAGATCGGGCGGGAAGGCTCCTGGAGGAAAGGAGAGGGCAGGGCCACAGGAAGGAGGGGCAGGCAGACATGAAAGACCCCACACAGAGCTTGCAACCTGGCTCATCCACCCTGTCACCCTCTTATAGCTGAGGCCCAGGGCGAGCAGGCCGATGCTGACCACCATGGAGGGATGGCCTGGGCTCTATGTGACTGGCCTGGGCTGGTCAGATTGCTCCCCATCCCCACTCCCTCCGCCTCTGTGTGGGGGTGGGATGTGAGTGAATGGGCAGTGGGCGGTGGGCGGAAGGAGCTCCCCAGCCCCGCTGCTGATTGTCCTGACTGCAGAAGTGCTGGCTGAGCTCCTGAGTGGGGAAGGAGACAGTGGGGAGTGGGCTAAGAGCTGGCACACCACTGACTTCACTGACTTCAGGCCAGAGAGGGCTGCCCGCCATCAGGTAGTCCGGATGTGGGTGCTGAGGCTCCTCTGGACTTCCTCCAGCCCTGTCTGGGTGTGGGAAAGGAAGGTACCGTTGAGCTCCTTCTACCCACCAGTGATGCAGCAGGGAAGCCCTGCACCCCCAGGAGGACAGAGACGAAGGGAGGACAGCAGGCCTGCTTGGGGGGCTCCTAGTCTTGCCCACCCATACTTGTCTGAAAAGTGACAGTGACCGTCTGCACTCAGCCATGGGGATGCTAGCTGCCTTGGGGGCTGATGTTGAGGAAGGCTAGGCAAGGAGCCCAGGTCCAGCTCACCCGACTCTGGGGGTTAGGGGCTACCCTGCATTCTGTTCTCGAGGTGTGCAATGCCTAGACAACACGAGCAGCCAGCCCCCAGCTCCTCCAGCTCGCTGAACTCTCATCATGCATCAGAGGCTGTTCTTCCCACTTCCCAGCTCCATGAATCCTCAGAAGCCCTGGGAGGTGGGCATTATTAGTATGCTCATGTTACAGACCTGAGAACAGGACAGAGGGAGGCGGCCCGGAGGCCAGAGCTATAGCAAAATGATTTGGTGATGGCTTGGCTGCTCCAGGTTTGTGGGAGCTGGAGGATGGTGGGAGAGCAGGGAGTGAGCAGAGGTTCATGGTCACACTGCTGGTCGGGCGAGGGAGGAGGGCTGCTGGACAGGAGTGCTGGCTTGAGGGAAAGTTCCAGAAGTTACTCTGGAGCACCACCCATGTGATGATTTTTCTCAGAGAACCAGAGCAGCCCCATACCTCAATAGGTGGATGCACTGGCCTGGTGTACAGTTCTGGAGCCTTTACCTGGTGCCATGGTGTGAAGGCCGTACCATGCCAGGACACACCTGCCCCTGTCCTGTGGACATGACCATCTCCAGCAGCATGGGCTAGAAGGGTCGGGCCTGCCATGTGTTTATCCCCTGCGTCTCCATTGTTCTTCTGCAGAGGAGAGAGTAGACAGAGACAGGGTGGTTTGACTAAGACAAGGATTGGAGGCTGCTCATTCAGGCCTGGGCCCCAAAGGGGCCCCAGCACATGTGCAAAGAAGGGCTTTTTCCATGGCATCGGGAAGGTCACAGAGCTTGAGCCCCTCTGAGACAGCCCAAGGGTTGGTTTGATACTGTTTGTTTTTCTGGAGTCAGGTGCCCTGTGACTCATTCACCTGGATTCCGGGGGCCAGGCCTGGACCAGGTGCATGAGTGTTTTAGCCGTCTGGTTGGACTGGTGTGCTTGCCTGGATTGTTTGCTGTGAATGAGGGGTGTCACTCCAGGCCCCTGGGTAGAGTCGGTGAGATTCTAAGAACTGCTGTGCATGTAAAACTGCACAGATCTGCCTGGTTCTTCCCCTGGTGCACCATGTCAGCCTACCTTGATTGATACAAGGCAGTGTGTTCTTCCAGCTCCTCTCAAGCACATGTCAAAATACTCAATATTTGCCAAGCTGATGGGTTAAATTACTAAGTCATCTGAATTTCCCTGATTTCTAGAGGTTGGGCATCTGTTCTGTTATCTGCTACTATGGAGAAGTCACTCCGAAGTAACAAATCACCCCTAAACTAAGTGGCTTAAAACAACCGTTTATTGTAACTCATGGTGCTGTGCGTTAGGAACTCAGAGGGAGGCAGGGGGATGCTTCAGCTCTGCGTGCCATCCACTTGGGTCATCTGACAGTGCTCAGTTGGCCCTGGGAGAGTCTGGGGATCAGCCGCACCCCTTCCAGCATACTCTGTTGGTCCCAGCATTCCAAGGGCAGCCAGAGTCCAGGGAGGATGCACCCTCTCCACGGCAGCGTTGGAGCAGGGTGGCATCTGGCACCCACCCGCATGTCTTCTCCTCAGTTTCTAGTCATGCTACGCCTCCTCTGTCTGTTCACTTCCCTTCTGTGTTTCTCTTGGGCTGTGTTTGTCTGCAGGAGCACTGCAGGTGTCCCAGACCTCTGGGTGGGAACAATTCCAGGTCTGGCCCTAGGAGGGGATGGCTGATGGAGCATGGATTAGAAATCAGGGTTGTGGTCTGGCTGGTGGGGCTGTGCTGGCACAGAGGAAAAGGCCTGGCAACTGGCAGTGCCCATGGGGCAGAGTGGAGCCAAGAGTTTGCAGGGTGGGGGAGGGGGGGAGGAAGCCCAGTGTGTTTGAGTGGCCCACAGGGGGCTTGTGTCAGCAAGGTGGGGCCAGCCTGGGGAGACCACGGGCACAGGTGGTGTGGCTGGCCCCTGACTCTGGGCATTGGGGCAGGAGGATCTTGGCGGGTGGCTCTGTCAGGAAGGTGTCAGACTCAGAGTCTCCTCCTTCTCACTGAGTTGGGGAAGATGAGGGGCTGGAAAGGGGAAGGCTGATGTGTCTGGTATTGACTCATCCCTGAGGGAGGGGAGGGCTGGGACCACCACAGCCCTCCCTGCTTGGGTCTCTGGCAGTTGTGTCCTCCCTGATGACCAACTTTGGCTGGGCCTGGTCGCCTAGCGGCCTTCTGGATGTAGCAGGCTCTGGGCATAAGTCTCTTGGACTGAGGAATCTGAAGTCCTGGCCACAGAATGTCAGTAACCTCTGTTGTAAATGGCTTCTGGTCTGTGTGCCTTGCCTGGGAAGCTGGGGAGAGGACCAGCCTATCTCTTGATGCAGAAAAATCAGACCTCCTGGGCAGTACTGTCCCACGAGGTCAAGGGTGTCCCCACCTCTGGTGTGCCAGACTCTAGGGTGCCTGATGTACTCAGGCGGGTCTGACCACATTCCTGCAGCATGAGGGCTCACAGTTAGCTACCTGGAGTGTGAAGGGGTGCCTCCCGGTTTAACTGACTTGCCTGTGAGGCAGCACAAAGGTGGGGTCAGAGGTCAGCTGTTCATCACAGATGCCTGAGCATCCCCAGTAGGGACTTGAGTTTTCACAGGTCTGACCGGCCTTGGGCTGGCTGGGAACCAAGTTGTGGGTTGCCCAGGGGTAATCTGCATAATCACTGGGACCCTCCTGTTCTGGATTGCAGGACAGATGTAACTCTGTGCTTCAGCACCCTGGCCTCTTGGGAGTGCCTCAAGATGGGGAGCGGGCAGCAGGCTCCTTGCTGGCCTCCCAGGGCCCAGCTGGGTGGGGCTGCCTGGCTCTGGGTGCTGCCAGCCCTGCCCAAATCCCTGTGCTAAGTCTCAGGCCTGCAGCTGGCTGGGGCTTATGCCATCCCTTGTTCCCTGCAGCCATCCGAGTGATCTGTACAGGTTCCTGCAGGGTCTCTAACAAGGCCAATGATGGAGCATGGGTGGCGCAGGAGGGCTACTTCAGTAGCACACTGTTGCTGGCTGACAGGGTGAGTCTGGGCACTTGTTCCTTGCCTCATCCCATAGTGACCCCTCTGGGGAAGGCCCTGCTTGAGAATGGAGCCTGTCTGGCACCCTGCCTCATCCCATAGTGACCCCTCTGGGGGAGCCTCTGCTTGAGAGTGGAGCCTGTCTGGCAGCCCACCTCTCCATCTGCCTCTGGGTTCTCTGTTGTGTCTCTGCAGCCCGATGGATGTCTCTTTCCCTGGTAGGCAATGGGCATCACCTTATAGAAACTGGGTGACTGAAGGGGGCCAGTTTCTCCTGGATTTGGGTGGGCTCCAGCCTCTGGAACAGCCCTGCCCCCCTGTTCAAGCCAGGTCTGGTCCCCTATCCTTTGCCCATGCCACGGCCCTGTCCTGTTGAGGTGCTGGAGACTGGCTGGAGACCAGCACCTAGGCACAGAGAGAGCTGGTCTGCTGAAGTGCTTCTGACCTGGCCCTATGGTGTCACTTAGGAGCTCCTGAGAGCCGCTGCCCCTGACACCTGCCTTTCTCTCTAGGGAGCCTGCCTGTTGGAGAGCACGGTGTCCCTTTCCAGTTCCTGCTTCCTGGTGAGAGCCCAGGCTGCCAGGCCTGCTGCTGCCAGCGGGTGGGGAGTGGTTTGGGGGGGCAGGGGGCAGTGGGTGCCAGTCCCCCTCTCTATCCAGCCACAGCGCCCACATCCTTTGAAGGCCCTTTTGGGAAGATCATGCAACAGGTGCGGGCCACCATCGACACGCCACATTTTTCCAAGGATCACCAGTGCAGCTGTGTGTTCTATATCTTGAACCCCCTTAACCTGAACAGCATCCCAGACATCGAGGTGAGGATGGGACAGTGGCCTCCTGGGTGGCCCCCACCTTCACCTGATGCCCTGTCCCCAGCCAAGGTGAGACAGCCAGGGGTCTGAAGCCCAGAGGCCTTTGTCCTGAGCTGACTCTGCTGTGTCCAGGGCCAGGGATGGCCAGGCTGAGTGGGCTTGCCCAGAGGTTCAAGGATCTGGCCTGTCCACACCCGCCAAACCTCCTCACTGCCTTCCCCAAGCAACCCAATGTGGCCTCCACCACCAAGAAGTTCTCCTACAAGCTGGTGAAGACGGGTAGTGTGTTCCTAACCGCCAGCACGGATCTCCGAGGCTACGTTGTGGGGCAGGTGCTGCGGCTGCAGGCTGACATCAAGAACCAGTCGGGCAAGGACACTGGCCCTGTGGTGGCCAGTCTGCTGCAGGTCAGTTCCTGGTGGCTGCCGGGGCCCAGCCCCATGGGCTGAGGGGCTGAGGATGGCTAGCCTGTACAGGCTCACAGTCTGGCGCTTCCCCAGAAAGTGTCCTATAAGGCCAAGCGCTGGATCTGTGATGTACGGACCATCGCCGAGGTGGAGAGCTCTTCAGTCAAGGCCTGGAGGCAGGCGCAGTGGCAGGAGCAGATCCTGGTGCCCGCCCTGCCCCAGTCGGCCCTGCCTGGCTGCAGCCTCATCCACGTGGACTACTACCTGCAGGTGTGGGGGGAGGGGCGTGGCAGGTGGGGTGGGCCGGCAGCCTGGAGCCTCACCCACACCATCCTCCCAGGTTTCCCTCAAGGCGCCAGAAGCCGTAGTGACCCTCCCGGTCTTCATCGGCGACATCGCTGTGAGCCACACCCCGCTGAGCCCATGGCCAGGCCCAGGGCTGCCTGCTAGAGCCTCACCCGCAGTGGTGTCCTCGGTGCCGCCCAAGAAGAGGCGGAGGCTGGCGGGGCATTTCCCGGACCCCATCTTCCTCGCCACCAAGAGCCACTCTCAGCAGCAGCCACTACGTGGCGCCTTGGACTGTGCGCCGGGCGTACCGGAGCCGAGTCCTCAGGATGGCAGTCCCGCCCCCCACCCCGTGCCTCCTCCCTTGTGCATCTCCACAGGTGCCACTGTCCCCTACTTTGCCGAAGGGTCCGGAGGGCTGGTGCCCACCACCAGTACCTTGATCCTTCCCCCAGAGTACAGCTTGTGGGGCTACCCCTATGGTGAGTGGGGGGCCTGGGCCTGGTGGGAAGAAGGCGTCCCGGGCCGCGTGCAGATCTCGTTCTTCCTTGCAGAGGCCCCACCCTCCTATGAGCAGACTCCAATGGTGCGGACCCCGGTCTGACCTCCGGGAGCTGGCCTGTGCTGCCTTCTGTGGGCGGGCCCACCTCTGCCCTGGGATCGGGCCCCCAGGGCCTCGTGCCTTCACTCCTGGCCCGGCCCACTCAGGACTTGCAGTTGCTCGGCCCTCCCTGGCTCTCGCCTGGGGACCAGCCTGCGCGACTTCCCTACAGTCGGTCCCTCTCTGGGGTGGGGCCTGGAGGGATGCTGTGTAAATAAAGCGCTTTATTTGTAGAGCTGGGCAGAGTCCAGTGTCTTCGTCGCTCCATCCCCGCGGGTTCGCGGTGGGCCCAGGCCTGGAGGCCCCCTCCTCAACCCACCCACTCCTCCCCGGGTGCGCGCTCTGGGTCCCCACTCCTTCCGTGTCTCAGGTAGGAAGACGGGCTGGGGGAGCGCTCTGGGCGGGGAGTGGGACCCACCCTGCGAGCACGTGTCAGTTTCCTGTAAGCCAGGGCGAGGGACTTGGGCTTGCCTCTCAGTTCTACTCAAGGATGCGCCCTTGGAGCTGGGCTTGCGTGTCCAGAGTTTGGGCATTAATTTAAAACGTAGCTATTGACTTGGGGAAAATACCACCCATTCCATTTTATTAATGCACATCTTGGCCTTGCCTTGGTCCAGCACCCATTGATCCACACAGAGCAATTTAGTTTTTCTGTGCCATATGAATTCCATTGGGGGGGGGGGGTCGTGGGCTTGCCCAAATCTTCTTCCCCTGTGGAATTCCCTTTCCCTTGATCTCAAGTCCATGCTGGCTCCACCATGTCTGGCTATGAGGGATGGTGCTTGTTGCCTCCCATGGCAGCGCAAACACGCAGGCCCACTTCCTGGTCTTCCCCATTGCAAAGGACTGCAGTCTAAGACCCAAGGAACCCCAGAGCAAATAATAAGTCAGGGTTCAGCGAGCAATGTTTGCCAAAACGGCATCCTGCCAGTGTTCCAGTGCTGAGGGCCTGTAAATGCACTAGGGGGCCAGGGATCCTGGACAGTGCTTTGGGAACCCCTGGAGGTGGTGTCAAGGTAAGACTGCATTCAAATTTCAGCTCTGCCATGTGGTGAAGCGGTGCCCTTGGTTTGGTGTCTCAGGTAACTACACCTTAAGCTCATGGGACACTGAGGGGACAAATTGAACCCCCTTTCCCTATGAGTTTCTTGTACATTTAACAGTCCAGAGGTGGAAGATTTGGGTCTGGTGATACAACTTTCATTCTCAAGTGGAAGCCTCTACCCCTGAGTTAAGGGTGGCTGTTCCAGTTTTCACTGTCACCCAGCTTACTGGGCCTGTCCCTGCAGCTTCTTGGGGGACAGTCTGGGAAGAAGTAGAATGTATCACTTTCACATAAACCCCACTGGTAACCCTTTACAGTTGGAAATGTGCTCTTCAATCAGGCAGCCTTGCACCCAGCTAAAACTTACTATTTGTGGAACAAGAAGGGTGTGAATATTGGAGAAAGGCACAAAGTATGTCACAAGTAGGAAAACCTGTAAAACATCTGGTGGATCAAGTCCCATCCCTATCTCTACAGTTGCGTGGCTTTGATGAGACTCAACTCCCTCGCTTGTCTGCTCACTTAGAGAATGTGGGTAACAGTGACTGCCTGTCAGGAATGGCTTGACAGGTAAAGTTAACACGTCATATGCCAAGAACAGTGCTTGACATGAGTGAGTGTGCAAAGCAGGGGTGGGTCGGGCTCTTAGTGCAAAATGGGAATGTAACCTACTTCTGACATTCATTTATGGCTAATATTTGCCTGGTAAAGGGTTTTCCTCCACATATTAAACTCCTTTATTCATTTGACATATTTATTTTGTCTCCCACGTGCCAAGCATTATTCTAAACACTGGGGCACACAAAACAAAATCCCTGACTTCCTGGACTTACATTCTAGGGGGGAAAACAGCATGGTAATGGAGTGCTATGGAGCAAAACAAAAGCAAGGAAGTTCTGGGGTACAGTGTTATTTTTAAGTAGGAGGCATGGTAAGGCTCCCCTGAAGAGGAGGTATTCAAGACCCAAGGATGGCAGCTAAGTGAGTCATAGATAGAAGATAAAAGTGTTTCAGGACAAGGACTGACTAGGGCCCAAGGGAGTGGATGGGTAGTGCTGGAGAGGCAGGTGTGAGTGAAGGCCACTCAGGCTGGGCTGTGCAGGCCTTGGAAGACTACTGCTCACAGCTCCAGAGCTTGGGGTCCACAGCCAGTCAGGAGCTGACTTCAGCTGTGCTCCGGTAAACTGGCAAAGTTTCTTTAATACTTAGGGTCTTCCATTTCTTCCTCTGTATCTGTGTGCATCAGTGTGAATGCCCGGGGTGGTGGACTAAATTTTCCTGGAGTCTGTCTCCCATGAAACTGAGCCCTTGCTGTGTTTGGGGGTGGGGGGTGTACTAGCTTTCCATTCAGGGCTTCCTCAGTTATTGTTCTGAAGACTGGCTAGAGAGCCCCAATTTCAGCCTATGCTTCTTTTCTCAACTCCCAGGGCATGGGAGAAACAGTCTGGCTGTGGGGAGCAGGTGGCCTATGCCAGTGTATGTGGTGGTGTCCAGTGAAGGTTGCTAGGTGTGAATATGAAAGGTTGCCCTTGGCATGAGTAGGTGGCAAGCAAGTGGCAGCAGGCTGCCCAGCTGGGGCACACCTCCTAACTGGAGCAACCCAAGCCAGATATCTCCCCTAACAAGAGCACCCCGCAACGGGGGCAAGCCTCCCTTTTCGGACTTTCTTTCCCCCATACCTCCAGCCTTTTTTTTTTTTTTTTTAGAGAAACGTCGTGTTTAATGGTAAAGCTTAGCACACTCCAGCACTGGGCACGGCTTGGAGTTGAAGCAGCAAGGACGGGTAGGTGATCCCCACGGAGCCTCACATGGTGAAGAGGATGAGGAAGGCGACCATCAAACCGAAGAGCCCCATGGCCTCAGACAGGGCAAAGCCCAGAATGGCATAGGAGAAGAGTTGCTGCTTGAGAGACGGGTTCGTGGCATAGCCAATGATCAAGCTCCCACTGTCCCAATGCCGGCCCCTGAACCAGCCACACCAACTGTGGCGGCTCCAGCACCAATAAACTTGGCTGCTGTGTCAATGTCTTGGGAGACAACACTGGTCTGGAACTCCCGGCTGGCCACCTGGAGTGGGGAGCTGCTGCAGGAAGGCTGTTTAGATGGGATCTCTGACCTACTCAGGAAGGAGGCAGACACAGGCCTGATTAGACTCCTGGTACGACAGCGCATCAGAGCAGGAGGAATGAGGAGTGCCCCAGTGGTCTGCATTTTTTCAGTCTGCACTCCACTGCCCTGCTGTCCCTGCTCGGACCACAGCTCTTGCCCGGCTCAAGGTGACTGACTCTAATCAGGACAACACCCAGGCCAAGTCACACTCTCTTCACAAGGCACCTTCCCTAAACAGAGCATCCTCACCCACAGTCTGGACATGCCCTCTGGCCAGGGAACGCCCCCAGATGGGGTGTTCGCCCAATCAAGAAACCTCCCCACACCAGAGCACCTCCAACGGAGGCAGCACTTCCCATTGGGACATTCCTCTTCCCTTTTTGGAGCTCCTTTCCAGCCAGAACAGTGCTCCCAGCGGGCAGATGCTCCTTCTCAGAAGCCTACCCTCTCACCCCCTGCCCCATCCGGCATACCCCACAACCGGAACTCCCCCTCAGCTGGGACATTCTCCCCAGGCTGCAAAGGCACACCATACAACCGGAACCCACCCCCCAGCGGGGGCATTCCCTCATGGGGCACACCCCGTAACCGGAGCTTCCCCGCCAACTGGGTGCTCCACATAGGAGCCTCCCCACACAGGCTCCGCCCTAGTACGCAAGCCAGGGTCTGCCTTCGGAGAAGGCCAACGGAAACCATGTGTGTCCGGCGTTAGAGGTCAGGGTTCCTTTTTCATCCCCGGCCAGCCCATCAGACGCCTAGAGAGAATATTGGGGCCGGAGGGAGGATGACTACCGGCCGCACCGCCGACTAGGAAAGCCTGTCCGCTGCGCCGCCCCCAGGGGGGCGGCGGGACCCGGTTCCGGTCCGCGCAGGACGCGCTGCAAGCGCCGTACACAGGAGCGCAGTGTGCAGGCGTGCGCGCAGGCTCAGACGCGCGAGGCTGGCCCCGCCCCGCCCAGGGCCACGAGGCATAGGCGGAGCGTGGCACGTGGGCGAGGTGCCGCCAAGCTACGGGGCAGGGCCATGGCAGCCGCCGATGCCGAAGTGAGGAGCGGGCAGGGTCTGGCCGGGCTGGGCGGGCGGCGCGGGGGCGGGGCGGTGTCCCCGCCGCCCTCGCAGCTGCGCCTCAGGCCGAGGCCGGCGTCCGGGCCGCTCGGCGTGGGGCGCGCCTTGTGCGGCTGTGGGCGGCGCGGTTGGCGTGCCCAGAGGCCTCCCCGAGGCCGCCGCCTTGTAGACGCCACCGCGGGAGGTGGGGAGGACATAATAAAGTGGGGCGCGCCGGCAAGTTGGGGCCGCCGGGAGCCCCCCCCCCGCGGAGCTTCCGGCGTGTTGGGCGGGCGGCACTCCCAGAAAGTTGTTGGCGCTCGCGGCCACCCCTCCGCTCTCGCTTTGCGACATTTTGCGTCCTGGCCGCAGCAGCACCGAGCCAAACTCCGCGCGCGGGACCCGCCGCGCTGGGGAAGCGGGGGCGGCGGGGCGCGGGCGGCCCGGGCCGGTGTGGTAAAGTGGTGGCCTGGCAGTTTACCTCTGGAATCGCTCCGAGTGTGCGTGACCGCGGGGACTTCGGAGACGGGAGAGCCCGGGTGTAGTAAGGAGCTGTTGCAACCGTTTGGTGCACAGGCTTAATGGTGTATTTTATTCCAGGTAATGTGCGGTCTTTCTCTTTCTGTTTTGTCTCACATTTTTTTGAAAGTGTTGATGTAAGTAACCTGGCGAGGTGCAGGGGAGTTCTTGAATTTCAACGCAGGGAGTTACTGAGTACCTACCATATTCGGGAGATTTTTAGGCTCCAGAAACAAAAAGTTAAATTAGAAAACCCTAAAAGCACTTCAGGCTTGCGGGAGAGAAAATGTGTAGTGATGGATGATGGCTTTTATTGGGCACCTGCTGTGTCCCGGGGTCTGTGCAAGCCCTCTGCTAAGTTCTCTTACTTAGTTTTCTCGGCCCTGTGCAGCAGGAAAGCAAGACTTCTGAGAATGACTTGGTTTAGTTATAAGAGTAGCACTTGCCTGGTGTCTGGCACATAGCAGGTTTTTATTAAATAATTGATGAGCAAATGGCCCCAGATGTTTCTGATTCTACAGGCAGCTTTGAATAGAGGGCTTGACCGCACTGACGATAATGACAGCCTGTGTTGCTGAGTCCTTATTCCTGCCCTGCCACAGCACTTAGCATGAATTCAGTCATTAAAGAGGGACTGTGATGTGACGTAGGTATGTTGTATCCCCATTTGCAGATGAGAAAACAGGCACAATGAGCCTCAGGGTTACAGAGTTTGTGGAGAAGATGGATGGTCTGGCTCAGCCTGTGATCACTAAGTTTATATGGAGGTGCATAATAGGGTAAGGGGCCTCTTGGACCCTGTGTAAGTTTGGATCATCTGTTGCGAGTAACTCTGGGAAGTAGTTACTGGATCAGGGTTCAGTAAGTGCCAGATGATTAAACCAGCAAAGGGAATACTTGAAACTCATCTAACTGCATATTTATTCTTTCCTCTTTTCCTTAACCTAGAAAGATAATCACCCGTTTTCACACTAACAAGAACTAGCGAGGTAGTGGAATGCTCCCTTCCCCTCATTTAGTGCATTAGTAGTGGGAGGCTTCTGGGGACTGATGTGTGTTCAGGACCATCCAGGGCCAGGGCCCGGGGTGCTGTGCTGGCCTAAGGCTTTTGAGCCAGAAAGATGTCACCTTTCAGCAGGAGGGCCTTCTCAGGCAAATATGTGCCTTCTTCTAAGAGGCTGCCATGTATCTCTTTAACTTTACTTTTTATTTCTTAATATGTGCACATGCTCATAATTTGCAGAGTCCAGTAGTGCCAAAAGACTATGAAAAGGTCGTCCTCCTCTCCTGCCTTTATAGAGAGGCAGCAGCCACTGACTCTCTAGCATTTACTTCATGTTTCTAAATAATATGCTTATGTTGTCACATCTTTATTCAACGATTTTAGTGGTTATCTGTTGGCTTTCCCTAATGGTAGATGATGATTTCAGTTCTTTCATACTCTCTCTTATTTAGATAACTCACAATTTTGGTTAAATCCATATTCGGAATCTTCATCAGTCTGTTCAGGTCATTCTTGTACCATGTTGAGCCCGGTGGTAAACTACAATTGTATATCTTTTTTTGTACAGATTTTTTTTTCTTCCCCTGCATTATTAATTGCCTTATTTTTCATTTTCTAGTTTTCTTTGAACTGGAAATAGTATTCATGCACCTTCCATTCTGTAAAATGTTTCTCAGTTTAAGTCTTTACCACTCAGCCCTGTCAGCCCATTAGCTGGTTTCATGGTGCTGCTCCTCAGCCACCCTGCCCGCATCAGAGCGCTCGTTCCCTTGGCCTGGTGTACACTGTCATCCTGGGAACCTCCCCACCATTCTCCAGTGGGAGCCTGTCTCCCTGTGACTGACAGCTCCCTGCTGTGTGCTTGCTTGTTCTCTAGTAGCTTCCCAGTAGTTTGTAGGGAAGCAAACTTTTGGGATTTGCATGTCTGAAAATGTACTGATTCTACCAGCACACTTAAAGGATAGATTTGGCTGGGCTTGGCATTTCAGTTTGAAAGTAATTTTGAAGTCATTGCTCCAGTACCTCCTAGTTTTCATTGTTGCCATTGATACGTCCAGCTTGATTTTTAATCCTTAGTGTTATTCCTCCACCAAATTTTAAGGACTGTTGCATCCTTGATTTTCCTAATTTTCATGATGTACCTTAGTGGGTAGGCTTTTTTTCATTTATCGTGCATGGTGCTAAGTAACCCTGAAATCTGGAGATTCGTGCTCCTTCATTTACAAGAAGCTTTTGTACAATATATTTGAGATAGTTTGTTCTCTGCTGTTTTTTCGGTGTTCTCCTTTTCCAGTTCCTTTACTTGAATGTTGCACTTCCTGTACTTAGTTCTCTAATTTTAAAGATATTTTCTCCTTGTCACATTTTGATCTTTTTTGTTCTATTTTTGGGGGAGAATTTTTTTTTACTATATTTTAGTTCTTTCACTCAGTTTTTAACTTCTGATTTCATATTTTCATGTCCTTTATCTGCAGTAGACTGCATGCATAACTCCATTTAAAAATGTGGACACAAACATGCACTCCTAGCAAGAACAACGAAAGAATGAATGAAGAGTCACTTCCGTGTGTTCACTTAGGACCAGTTTTCATAGCACATACGAGTCATTCTAAGCATCCTTGACAAGCAGAGACTAGTTTTCACAGGGTTTGAAAAGAGCCGGGCATGTTCTCATGATAAATATTCAAAGATAATTTTAAAGGCCTTCAGTTCTTGTTTTATGTATACAATATCCTTGTTATCTCTTAATTTCAGTGAAATTTAAAAGATGACAATTAAAAATAATTTTTGAAGGATTTTTGTTTCTTGCTTTTTTTTTTCTTGTTTCCCTTTGGTGTTGTGGTTTTTGGTCTTTTTTGTGCTGGAAGCCTTCTTCCAGTGCCTGGTGGTCTTTGGCTATTTATTTACCTTTAAGAGTAACAGTGTAAAAGCGGACAGCTGAGTGTTCAGGGGTCTTGGTTACTTTTCACTTTAACTGGAGGGTGATGACTAAAGTCTTTTTGTCGGCTGTCCTCCAGAAGCTGTTGTCTGCTGGTTTGATTTCTTTGAGATGGTCCTCGGTCTCTTGCCTTGCTGGTGTAAGCGGCATGTTCTGGCACTGGGTTTATGGGCAAGGGGATGAGGAGGGTCCCCTGTGGCTCTGCAGATGGCCTTTCCCTCATCTCCCTGTTTCCAGTGGGAGAGCTTACTCCTGTCTTTCTTTGTGTCCGCTGTCCTCAAGCATGGTACATTTCTGGTGGTTTTTACACAGCTTCACCTCTGGTCCCCTGTGGCTACAGAAGAGGAGTGCTTGTCTGAGAGTGCAGGAGGAGCCTGGGGACCCCACTGTTCCATGTGTGGTATTGGACACCCACACCCCTCTTAGTGCCAGGCTCACCCATCTTCTGAGCCTCTCCATGGTCCTGTGGGGTCAGTCAGCTGCTGCCTGGCAGTAACTCACTCAGGTCTCCCCTTCCTCTGCTCTGTGCCGATAGAACTTTCCTCCATGTTCCTGTTCATGTTTTGTGTCAGATGTCACTTAGGTGGTACATTCTCTTCTCAGTTATTTTCTTTGGTTGATTTTTGTTAGGAGAAGGGTGGGGGGAATCTGTTCCACCATCTACATATCAGAAATCATTTACTGCACATCTTGAGACATGCATTTGCACCCACACCAAAAGCACAGCCATCCCGTGTAAAGGGCTGCCCATCTTGGTATCTTACTGTGTAGTTTGTGGTTCTGGAGTCACAACAAAGGTTAGCAAGAGTGGTAAATGTACATCAGTCTTAATGTCCGAAGACATCTTGGGGTGGCTTAGGTCTAGATCTCACGTGCAATCAGTGGCACAGTGGGGACCCCTTTTCCTGCTTTTGCTCCCTGTCACGGTACAAAACATTTTTGTATGTGTGACCTCATTTCACACATTTCATCGAGTTTGTCTTTGAGAATAATTGAGCTAATTAAGAGCCACATTTTGGGTTCCTCTCTTTAGGAACTTTATGTTCCTTGTCATCTCATCGGACTGAACAGGTTTGACGGATGCCTTTATCTTATGGTAAGTGGGCAGTTTGATTTCAACTAGCGCTGAAACTCAGCCGATCACACGGAGTAATTGCCGAGCCCAGCCGCTTGGCTGCTGCAGGTGTGGCACAAGCATTGGTTTCGGAATGGGGAAGCCCTCCATTTATTGTATTTTATTTAACTTATAGTTTTCATTTACTAAAAAAATCTTTTAGAAGATTTTGGATTTTGAACAACCAAAGTCGAAGTGGTTCTTTTGATTCTTTGAAGGTGGCGTTTCCTTTCAAAGTGTCTTTGTAGATAAGAGGTTATTTTTCCAGAAGCATCACTATCAGTGGTGTTTTACTTTGGAAAAGTTTTTGGATTGCTTTGTAAACCTAGCTTTAATAGGTTTGTAAATTGTGGTCAGAGTATATTTAAAATGCTCTTTTTAAGAGATCTAGAAGCACTGATTGAGCATCTGCTGTTTATGAGGTGCTGTCTAGGTTATCGTGTAAGAGGATGTACAAATTTTTGATATTGGTCTCTGATTTCACAAAATTTAAGAGTATAATAGAGCACATATTATCAAGCAAGAAATGAGATGGAATCAGTTAAACATGAACAAGATTTGTTGTTGCATTGATTTGCTGCAGCCAGGCTTATGCTGGTAATGGCTCTTTAAGAAAGATGAGTTAGTCCAGGTGTTAAAAGAGGTGAAGCATGAACTGGAATGGTGAGGTATCCCCCTCCCCACCCCCGCCAAAAAAAAGGCATTTTAACAAGGTTAGAACATTGAAACCTAGAAATCCCAGAATGCCAGATATTTGTCACCTCTTTTTTCTGATCTTTATGAGTGTGCTTGCTCATATTTGAAAGTGGCTGTTATCAGTGAAGGGGAGCTGTTTGTACTCTCCTTGTTCACATGTGCTTCTGTATCTTTGACATTCTTAATAGCCATGTGGTGTTTGTTACAGAGATGTGCCAGTTTCCTCAACTGTGAATTGGGTGAGCTGGTGCTCTTTGGTACCCGGGGGATTTACTAGGTCAGCAGGGTCAAGGGGCATGAGTGGACCTGGAGAGGCAGCACCAGGCTAAAGCAGGCCATGGAGCCAGGGTAGCACTTTTGTAGTTCCTAAGCTATGAGCAGGCTTTGAAGGATTTTAGGCATACAGGATCAAAAGGTGAGTCTGGCTGCTGTCTGGAGAGTGGATTGTAGGAAGACCTAAGTAGAAGCAGGGGGCAGTGAACAGGCGTGGGCCCAGTGGCACAGTGGTGGAGATGCAGAGAGGCCCTTGGCTTCTGTAAAGGTATGAATGCTTAAATTGAATTTTTTATGCAGTTTATTTTTATATAATTTATTTTGCTATCATTATTCTATAATTACATGTGCAATATTATGGTTATTAAACGACCCCCTTCATCAGGTCCCCCCCACCAACCCCATTACAGTCACTGTCCATCAGCGTAGTGAGATGCTATAGAATCACTACTTGTCTTCTCTGAGTTGTACAGCCCACCACATGCCCCCGCAACATTACATTGGCTAACAGTAATGCCTCTTTTTCCCTCTTATCCCTCCCTTCCCACCCATCTTCCCCAGTCCCTTTCCCTTTGGTACCTATTGGTCCATTCTTGGGTTCTGTGAGTCTGCTGCTGTTTTGTTCCTTCAGTTTTTTTCTTTGTTCTTATACTCCACATACGAGTGAAATCATTTGATACTTGTCTTTTTCGGCTTGGCTTTTTTCGCTTAGCACAATACCCTCTAGCTCCGTCCATATTGTTGTAAATGCTAGGATTTGTTTTCCTCTTATGGCTGAATAATATTCCATTGTGTATATGTACCACATCTTCTTTATCCATTCATCTACTGATGGACACTTAGGTTGCTTCCATTTCTTGGCTATTGTAAATAGTGCTGCGAAAAAGGGGTGCATCTGTCTTTTTCATACTGGGCTGCTGTAGTCTTATGGTAAATTCCTAGGAGTGGAATTCCTGGGTCAAATGGTATTTCCATTTTGAGTTTTTTTTAATATAATTTATTTTATTATCATTAATCTACAATTACATGTGCAATATTACGGTTATTAAACTACCCCTTCGTCAGGTCCCCCCCACCAACCCCATTACACTCACTGTCCATCAGCGTAACGAGATGCTATAGAATCACTACTTGTCTTCTCTGAGTTGTACTGCCCTCCCCGTGCCCCCCCAACATTACATCTGCTAATTGTAATGCCCCTTTTTCCCTCTTATACCTCGGTTCCCACCCATTTTCCCCAGTCCCATTCCCTTTGGTAACTATTAGTCCGTTCTTGGGTTCTGTGAGTCTGCTGCTGTTTTGTTCCTTCAGTATTTTTTCTTTGTTCTTATACTCCACATATGTGTGAAATCATTTGATACTTGTCTTTTTCGGCTTGGCTTATTTCACTGAGCATAATACCCTCTAGCTCCATCCATGTTGTTGCAAATGGTAGGATTTGTTTTCTTCTTATGGCTGAATAATATTCCATTGTGTATATGGACCACATCTTCTTTATCCATTCATCTACTGATGGACACTTAGGTTGCTTCCATTTCTTGGCTATTGTAAATAGTGCTGCAATAAACACAGGGGTGCATCTGTCCTTTTCAAATTGGGCTGCTGCATTCTTAGGGTAAATTCCTGGGAGTGGAATTCCTGGATCAAATGGTATTTCTATTTTGAGTTTTTTGAGGAATCTCCATATTGCTTTCCACAATGGTTGAACTAATTTGCAGTCCCACCAGCAGTGTAGGAGGGTACCCTTTTCTCCACATCCTCGCCAGCATTTGTTGTTGTTTGTGTTTTGGATGTTGGCCATCCTCACTGGTGTGAGGTGATATCTCATTGTGGTTTTAATCTGCATTTCTCGGATGATAAGCGTTGTGGAGCATCTTTTCATGTGCCTGTTGGCCATCTGAATTTCTTCTTTGGAGAAGTGTCTATTCATGTCCTCTGCCCATTTCTTAGTGGGATTATTTGCTTTTTGTTTGTTAAGGTGCATGAGTTCTGTATATATAATTTTGGATGTCAACCCTTTATCAGATACATCATTTATGAATATATTCTCCCTTACTGTAGGATATCCTTTTGTTCTACTGATGGTGTCTTTTGCTGTACAGAAACTTTTCAGCTTGATTTGGTCCCACTTGTTCATTTTTGCTTTTGTTTCCCTTGCCCTCGGATATATGTTCATGAAGAAGTCGCTCATGTTTATGTCCAAGAGATGTTTGCCTATGTTTTTCTGTAAGAGTTTTATGGTTTCATGACTTACATTCAGGTCTTTGATCCACCTGGAGTTTACTTTTGTGTATGGGGCTAGACAGTACTCCAGTTTCATTCTCTTACATGTAGCTGTCCAGTTTTTCCAAAACCAGCTGCTGAAGAGGCCGTCATCTCCCCATTGTATATGCAAGGCTCCTTTATGAAATATTAATTGACTGTAAATCTTTGGTTAATGTTTGGATATTCTATTTTGTTCCACTGGTCTGTGGGTCTCTTTTTGTGCCAATACCAAATTGTCTTGATTTCTGTGGCTTTGTAATAGAGCTTAAAGTCAGGGAGCGTAATTCCCCCTGTTTTATTCCTCCTTCTCAGGATATCTTTGGCTATTCGGGGTCTTTTTTAGTTCCATATGAATTTTCCAATTATTTGTTCCAGTTCATTGAAGAAAGCTGTTGGTAGTTTGATAGGGATTGCATTGAACCTATAGATTGCTTTAGGTAGTATAGCCATTTTGGCAATATTTATTCTTTCTAGCCAAGAGCATGGGATGCATTTCCATTTATTAGTGTCCTCTTTAATTTCTCTTAGGAGTGTATCTTAGTTTTCAGAGTACAGATCTTTCACTTCCTTCATTAGGTTTATTCCTAGGTATTTTATTCTTTTTGATGCAATTGTAAATAGAATTGTTTTTCTGATTTCTCTTTCTGTTAGTTCCTCATTAGTGTATAGGAAAGAACAGATTTCTGTGTGTTAATTTTGTACCCTGTAACTTTGCTGAATTCAGATATTAGTTCAAGTAGTTGTCGATAGGGGTCTTTAGGACTTTTTTTATGTACAACATCATGTCATCTGTGCATAATAGTGACAGTCTGACTTCTTCATTATCAATCTGGGTGCTTTGTGAGTCTTTGTTTTGTCTGATTGCCGTGGCTAGGACCTCCAGTACTATGCTGAATAACAGTGGAGAGAGTGGGCATCCCTGTCTTGTTCCCGAGCATAGATGCAAAGCTTTCCTTTCAGCTTCTCGCCATTAAGTATGATGTTAGCGGTGGGTTTGTCATATATGGCCTTTATGATGTTGAGGTACTTGCCATCTATACCCATTTTGTTGAGAGTTTTAATCATGAATGCATGCTGAATTTTGTCAAATGCTTTTTCAGCATCTATGGAGATGATCATGTGGTTTTTGTTCTATTTTTTGCTGATGTGGTGGATGATGTTGATGGATTTTCGAATGTTGTACCATCCTTGCATCCCTGGGATGAATCTCACTTGATCATGGTGTATCAAGCTCTTGATGTACTTTTGAATTCAGTTTCCTAATGTTTTGTTGAGTATATTTTCCTCTATATTCATCAGAAATATTGTTCTGTAATTTTCTTTTTTAGGGACGTCTTTGACAGGTTTTGGTATTAGAGTGATGATGGTTCATAGAACGAGTTTGGAAGTATTCTGTCCTGTTCTGTTGTTTGAAAATCTTTAAGGCAATGTGTGTTTTTTCTTCTGTATATGTCTGGTAGCATTCAGAGGTGAATCCATCATGTCCGGGGGTTTTGTTTTTGGGTCATTTTTTGTTTACCGATTCAATTTCGTTGCTGGTGATTGGTCTGTTTAGTTTTTCTGTTTCTTGTTTGGTCAGTTTTGGGAGGTTGTATTTTTCTAAGAAGTTGGCCATTTCTTCTGTGTTTTCCAGCTTGTTAGCATATAGATTCTCATAATATTCTCTTATAATTCTTTGTTTTTCTGTGGGGTCCGTTGTTATTTTTCCTTTCTCATTTCTGATTGTGTTTATGTGTGCAGATTCTCTTTTTCTCTTAATGAGTCTGGCTAGGGGTTTATCTATTTTGTTTATTTTTTCAAAGTACCAGCTCTTGGTTTCATTGATTTTTTTTCTATTGTTTTTTTCGTGTCAGTTTTATTTATTTCTTCTCTGGTCTTTATTACATCCCTCATTCTGGTGACTTTGGGCCTCATTTGTTCTTCTTTTCCCAACTTTAGTAATTGTGTCTTTAGACTATTCAATAGGGAATGTTCTTTCTTCTTTAAATAAGCCTGTATGGCAGTACACTTTCCTCTTAGAACTGTCTTTGCTGTGTCCCACAGAAGCTGTGGCTTTGTGTTGTTGTTGTCATTAGTCTCCATATATTCTTTGATTTCTGTTTTCATTTGGTTGTTAACCCATTGATTAGTTAGGAGAATGTTGTTAAGTCTCCATGTATTTGTGAGCCTTTTTGATTTCTTTCTAAATTTTATTTCTAGTTTTATACCTTTGTGATCTGAGAAGTTGTTTGGTACTATTTCAATATTTTTGAATTTACAGAGGTTCATTTTGTGGCCTAGTATGTGGTCTATTCTTGAAAATGTTCCATGTGCACTTGAGAAGAATGTGTATCCTGCTGCTTTTGGGTGCTGAGTTCTGTAGATGTCTCTTAGGTGCATGTGTTCTAGTGTGTTGTTCAGTGCCTCTGTGTCTTTACTTATTTTCTGTCTGGTTGATCTGTCCTTTGGAGTGAGTCGTGTGTTGAAGTCTCCTAAGATGAATGCATTGCTGTCTGTTGCTCCTTTAATTCTGTTAGTATTTGTTTCACATACGCTGGCGCTCCTGTGTTGGGTGCATATATATTTAAAATGGTTATATCTTCTTGTTGGACTGACCCGTCTATCATCATGTAGTGTCCTTCTTTATCTCTTGCTACTTTCTTCGTTTTGAAGTCTATTTTGTCTGAAACAAATACTGCAACACCTGCTTTTTTCTCTTTGTTGTTTACATGAAATATCTTTTTCCATCACTTCATTTTTAGTCTGTGTATATCTTTGGGTTTGACGTGAGTCTCTTGTGAGCAGCATATAGATGGGTCTTGCTTTTTTATCCGTTCTGTTCCTGTGTGTCTTTTGATTGGTGCATTCAGTCCATTTACATTTAGGGTGATTATTGATAGATATGTACTTATTGCCATTGCTGGCTTTAGATTCGTGGTTACCAAAGGTTCAAGGGTTGCTTCTTAACTATCTAACAATCTAACTTAACTTTCTTGTTAAGTTATTGTAAACACCGTCGGATGGTTCTTTATTTCTCTCCCTTCTTATTCCTCCTCCTCCATTCTTTCTATACTAGGTGTTTAATTCTTTGCCTTTAGTTAGTATTTGGATGGTCTGCTTTCTTTGCTATGATTTTATTTTCCCTGCTGGCCGCTTTTTAGCCTTAGGAGTGCTTCCCTATAGAGCAATTCCTTTCAGATGTCCTGTAGAGGTGGTTTATGGGAGGCAAATTCTCTCAGCTTTTGCTTGTCTGAAAATTGTTTAATCCTTCCATCATATTTAAATGATAATCGTTGTGGATACAGTATTCTTGGATCGAGGCCCTTCTGTTTCATTGCATTAAATATATCATGCCATTCTGTTTTAGCCTGTAAGGTTTTGTTGAGAAGTCTGATGGGTTTTCCTTTGAAGTTGATCTTTTTTCTTTCTCTAGGTGCCTTTAATACTCTTTGTCTTTGATCTTTGCCATTTTAATTATTATGTGTCTTGGTGTTGTCTTCCTGGGGTCCCTTGTGTTAGGAGATCTGTGGACTTCCATTGACTGTGAGACTATTTCCATCCCCACCATGAGGACGTTTTCAGCAATTATTTCCTTAAAGACACTTTCTATCCCTTTTTCTCTCTCTTCTCCCTCTGGTACTTCTGTAATCCAAATATTGTTCCATTTGGATTGGTCACACGGTTCTCTTAATATGCTTTCATTCCTAGTGATCCTTTTTTCTCTCTCTGCCGCAGCTTTTCTGTATTCCTGTTCTCTGGTTCCTATTCCATTAGCAGTCTCTTGCATCTCATCCAGTCTGCTGTTAAGCCCATCAATCGCTTGTCTGATTTCTGCATTTTCTTTCCTCACTTCCCTCACTTCCTGCCTCAGCTGTTGCACATTTCTCTGTAGATCCATCAGCATGGTTATGACTTTTATTCTGAATTCCTTTTCAGGAAGACTGTGCATTTCTATCCCTTCAGGCTCCCTCTCTGGGGTTGTCTGGTTGATTTTAGTCTGGACTATATTCCTCTTTCTTTTCATGGCTATAGAAGTGGTAGCTAATAGTTGCCACATATGTCAGCTTGGCTCTTTAAGACTTTAAAAAGAGAAAAAAAGAAAGAAAGAAAAGAAAAAGAAAAACAGAACAAACAAACAAAAACAAAAACATAAACACCCACCAGGAGTAGATTCTGTGGGGATGTTGTAGTTGGTGCTGTTGCCCCACTATTCTGCCGCAATGGCTGCGCCACTACACAGGGCCCTTTATAGCTCTGGCCAGGGTCTGAAACTCCCCACAACTCCCAGCCAGCTGGGCTGAGTGTGCCAGGGCGATCCGGCTCCTCCTCTGGGCTCCTGCCTCTTTAAGAAGACCGCTGAGGAAAGCGTGCACTTTTCTTTTTTTTTTTCTTCCTTCCCGGTGGCTGGCTGCAAGGATCCTGGCGGTTTTGCCACTCAGATCCTGCCCCTCTGTCTTTCCAATCTCTGCTGCACCACGCTGTGTGTGTTAGTGCTCCCCACGCAGATCATCGTGGCTGGTTATTTCATGGGGTGTACTTCCACTCCCTCTCGGCTCTGAATCCTCTCCTCCTGCCGGTGCGCTGGGGTGGGTGAGTGCTCGGGTCCCGCCGGGTCGTGGCTCCATATCTTACCTGACTCATGGGGTGCCGAGTCCACTCGTGTGTAGCTGCACGCTGTGCGCTTTCCTGTGTATTCTGGTCTCTCTTTTAGGAATAGCTGTATTTTCGTAGATAAATATAATGTTGGGAAGAGATTTCTGCCATCCTGCCCACACCGCCATCTTCCCGGAAGTCTGATGTAATCTGTTTTTAAATCCCTCCATTGTATGTTTCATTTCAGATATGAAATTTTTTAATGATCGAATTTTCATCTTAAATTCATTCCTGAGTTCTTGCATATTTTTCTGTACCTCCATTAGGATGTTTATGATTTCTATTTTGAACTCTCAGGAAGATTGGTGAGTTCAGCTTCATTTGGCCCTTTTTCTGGGGTTTGTGAGATTTTGGTCTGAACCATGTTGTTTTGACTTTTCATATTTCTGTGTGGTGCACTCTAGTGCCCAGTAGCTCCAGTCTCTGGAGCTGCTCAGCCCCTAGAGTGAGGTTAAGTGTAATAGGGGAGCGGAGCTGGTGCCTGGGGAGAGGAAAGATTTGTTTCCTGATTCCTGTCTGCTGTGCCTGTCCCCAGTATAAGAGCCAGTGGACTCAGCCCACAGGTGTCAGCCTCTGTGCTTTGTGTCTCTAGCTGTTGTAGGCGGCGCCTTCCTCTGTCTTGATGCCAGCACAGTGACTGCCAGTTTGTGAGCCGGTGCCATTAGGCCAGGAGGAAGGCTCAGCAGGCTGCATATCCCAGTGGGGGGGCCTCAGAGTGAGTAGTCAGCCAGGGGGATGGGGTGCCTAAAGCTCCTCAAAGTTCCCAGTCTGCTGGCCAGAGCATGCCTAGTCAACCTTGTCCCCCTATCCCTTCTCCTACACAGCCAGCTCCATTCAAACCCCGCCCCTTCAGCAGCCCTCTCACTGCTAGGAAGCCTCTTACACCGCCTGCCTTTCCCTTGTCCCAGAGCAGCCGGGTGTGGATCCTGTCCTTCACACACGGCCAGAATCTGTCTCTCAAGCACTCTGCCTGTCCCAGCTCCCCATGCTCCAGAGCACAACACAGTGTAGGTTTCTGCTCACAAAGCATATCTCTACAGAGCTAGGTGTTCATCAGTCCCAGGATTCCCCCACCTCCCTGCTCCATTTCTCTTCCTCCTGCCAGTGAGCTGGCATGGGGGAAGGGTCTGGGTCCTGCTGGATCAAGGCTTTGGTACGTTACCCTGTTTTGTGAGATCTTCTCTGTTTGTGAGGTCTCTTGCAGTCTTGTGCAGCCTTCTTTCCTGTTGTTGTTTTAGGTTTAGTTTTATTAACTATATTTTCGCACTATGTGTGGTTTTGGGTGGCGTTCCCTATTTCAGCTTTCATGCTGCCATCTTGAAACTCTTCTTGATCAAGGTTCTTATCCTGCAGAGAGAATCCAGACACTGAGTAATTTTAGTTAGATATTGATGTAAAGGGAAAAGTTAAATGGACATCAAGCCAACAAAAGAATCAAGAAACGTATAAAAGCAGAATCAAGAGGACAATGTGGTCATGGGAGGAGATGAGAGAACAGGAACAAGTGTGTGCATGGTGGGGGCTCACTGTGTGAGTCATTCCAGAGCCTGTGGAAAGGCGGAATATCTGCCAGCCCGTTCTGCAGGTAGGCTCACTTGGAATCCTGAATATAGTGTTAGTCAGGCAAACACAGCTATGTACTCAGATAGTAATGCTCTTAAGAATTAAGGAAGCAAGGAAGAGACAGATTAATGACCAGCAGGTATGGGCACGACTTACTAGGATATCAGATTAAATGAGGAAAATGAGCAGTTTTACAGAGTCCAACTGCCTGCTTGTGCGAGTGCTCATGAGACACGGACAGGTTGGTTGTGGTCACCCGTGGGGGCCGCCCACACAGTTCAGTCCAAGGATGCCCGGCCTCCTGCCTGCTGCCCAGCCACTGCAGCATTGTCTTCTCTGGTTTTGTTCTCTGTGTGATGGAGCCATGCAGTCTCCCGCCTTCTGTTGTGTTGCTTATTTTATGTTTGTGGAGTTTATTCGTATTACTAGTTCATTTTCATTGTTACATGATAGTGGATTTTAAAGTAGTCTGGGAGGTCAAAATTGTTACGGCAATATTTCTGTGATTCTATATGCCTTTTCAGCTGCCCCTCATTGGCGTTAGGCTGTGGTTAAACAAATCTCAGCTTAGGTTTCCAGGAGAGTGAGTGTGGGTGGGCAGAGGGCTTCGTCACTCTCAGTAGTCAGTCCAGGAGGGGCCCCGAGAGCAGAGCATGCATGAGCCCCCATTGTCGCATCCCTTTGTCATTCTGCCTCATGCGCCCACCCCACTGTTGACAGCACGGGCTGCCACGGAGGACACCACAGTGCGCAAACGCATTCAGTAGGCTGCGTGTGGTTTTCCCATGTCCACACCCCAAGTGTCCGTCTGCCGAGTCGGCCTCACTGACCTGGCACTGTGTGTGTGAGTGTGGGTGGCGTCACGTCGGACTGAGTGTAGTTCCTCACTCTCAGATAGGTCAGGTACTTCTTCATCTTTATTTGCCATTTGGACACTGTCTTTTGTGAGTGCCTCTTTAAGACTCAGCCATTTATCTGTTATCCGGCCTTCCCCAAATCATTTTGTAGGAAGTGAGCCCCATGTCTGTGTCCCCAGTGCAGTGGCTGCCTTCTTACTCATGAAATCGGCATCCTTGTCTCGCCATCGCAGTTGGAAGCTGGGCAGTTGTTCTGAGCCTTGGTTAGGGAAGAGCTGGCCCCTCACCTCCTGCCCTGAAGGTGTTACTCCGGCAGGGCCTGGTGACCAGTGTTGTGTCCTGCTGGGTCAGGGCGTCCCCTGCTTGCCACATAGCCATGGAGTCGTGCACTCTGCATGGCCTCCTAGGTCACTATGGTGGCTCCCTCATCAGTGCCAGACCCTGGCTGCCAGCCGTCCTCCCTCCTCTCTCTGATTGCTCAGGTTTCAGCTGGCGCCTCGTTTCTTGTAGCAGTCACATGCTAAGTTATCAGACGACACCTTGGAAAGCAACGCTTTCCCTCTTGACAGTCACCTTGCAGGAGTTTCTGAAGGAACTGGGGTTAATTCAGTTTTAATCTACCTGTTTTGATTGGTAGTTTCATTGCTCAGTCTTTTTGAAATAAAAACCTACCCAGAAATAAAGATAATTTCTATTAAACCAAACTGACTAAAGATGTCAGAATCCTACAAAAAAAGGTTACTGAATGCTGAAGATTTTGAAGCATTTCTACTTTCAGTAATAAAAATTGCCATTCTCTCCCCACCCTGAGCACTGTGGCCTCGCTGTGCTGAGGGAGGGTGGGAGTCAGAGGGACATGGACGCTTGGAGGGCAGAAGAAGAGCTGCTGGGAGTGCAGCCGCCCAGGTCCAGGTCCAGGAAACACTCATAGTTGTCAGAGCACATGATGACAGTGGTGTCAGCGAACACCTCAGGGAGCCTTTTAACTTTTCTAAATAGAAAATCTGGGATTTTCAGAACACACAGATACGTGAACAGTCATCAGCACTGGCCTGCCTTTTTATCCATGCAGGGATTGTCCAAGCAGGCATTTCAGTGTGGGTCCTTATAAAAAAGATCAGGGCTCTTTGAAAAACAAACTGCAGTATCACACATTAAAAACTAGCTCCCAAGTTTTTCATGTCAGCAGAGGACTTAGCAGTATATTTAACAAGAAGTGTCTGTTACCTAGAAGAGGAAAACTGCACAACTTTGCTGAAAGGGTTTAAAAAAGAAGACACCCATTTGCAGAAAGCCCGTTATTCGAATGGGAAGCCCTCATTTAATCTTCCCATGTTGTCTATAAATGTAGAACAGTTCTCACCAAAACCTAAGAGGACTTTGTGTAGAAGGGCTGACGTGGAATTGTGCCAAGAGCAGGGGTGAAGACTGGGACCAGCTGCACGAACAACACCTGGGGGTGACTGTGGCTGTGCCAGAGGGGCAGGGCTGGGCGTGTCAGGCACCCTGTCTAGAGTGTGTGGGAGGAGGAGGCTTCCGTTTGTGTCATGGGGACGTGGGCTTGTCAGCGTTATTGGGACAGTTGACTTGTCCTTTTGAGAAAAATAAAGGCTGACCCTTGCATCACGGAACACAAGGGTAAACTCCATTCTGGAGTTTGGTGGGGCTGTGGCTCTGAGTATACTAACAGCTGACTTGCTCACTTTAGGGGGTGTGTTTTAGGTAAATTAAATCTCATTCTGTAATTTTGAAGAGTAAGTTCCAAAAGGTTTGAGGTGTTAACACAAAATGTTGAATTGTGGAAGAAAGTGTCAGAAACTTGTTCTAGTCAGATGAGGGGGGCCTCCCTAGTGTAAGACTGAGACCCGGAACCCAGGACAGGAGGTGCAGAAGGCGGGGGACATGCTCAGACAGAGGACATGGCCTGGGAGACGAGGCAGGAGGTGCAGGAGGCGAGGGACATGCTCACATCCTGTTGTGCCTGGGGAGCGAAGATCCCATTCCCTGCTGGAGGCGCCCTTGTAAGCACAGCTGGTGGCAACATACTTGGAACCCCGTATCTAGATCCTTGCTGAGGGCAGCATGTGGTGATGAGGGCCGTGTGGAGTGGGAGCCAGAGAGGCAGCCTACACCCCCACAGAGCGGCAGGCTGCACCCCTACCTTGGGGAGGGGTAGAGACCCTCATGTCAGTGTCTTTGGCATTGAAAGCCTATTCATGTATTACCTGTGTGGGTAGAAAAGATAAATGTAGCAGAAAAAAACAAGGTACCTATGTTATGATAGGGAAAGAATGTCAAACCACAGTTTTAATTAGGTGAAAGTAACATTCACGAAAGTGTGTCCAGTGTCGAGGCGTCTGTGTAGACTGGAACCTGCCACATGTTCATTCCCTCTGTGCCAAGCATCAGCTGGAGAGAGTGTGGTCGGTGCTGCCCTGGGCTCTGGGCTGTGGGGTGGGCTTTGCATTGTGTACTGTTTTGTAGCCTCTGAAAATTTGCGGGTTTTATTTTTCCTGTTGTATACAAACTCATTGAGGGCAGTCTTACCCTCACGTGCTGAACATCTCCCATACAGGCAGGGAATGGTCATGCGTGCTCCCATCATTGCAGAGCCATGACCCTTGGCTGAGGGCAGCGCCCAGGACTTGTGCCCCGCCCTCTGCTAGGGACACGCCTCTCTCTGGGGTCACTGCCAGTGAGTTTGGTGACGTGTTTTTGTCAAGTCATCTGCCACCAGTGGATCTCATTAGTCTTTGTTTCTTTTTGGTGTGTCATGTGGCTGTCAGATGGATGGCGAGTCCGAAGAGGAGCAGGAGTCAGCTGGCACCCGGGACAAGGACGACGGCGACGAGTCGGATCTGGTAACCCCAGTGTTGTGTGCTGTCTGCCAGCTTCACCACATGGTCCATTCATCCCGCATGGGTTAGCGTGGGCTGGGAAGCCAGGCCAGGGCCATGGCCATGGCCAGGCACCTTGGGTCCCGGCCGTGCAGGGAGCATGAGAGACACCTGTTCGGAGGGCTGAGGACAGGACGGCAGCTAGAGCAGGGAACAGCATCATGGTTCTGCCACTGAGGCTGCTAAGGGAAGGATCTGGGGTGTCTGAGGTGGAACAGCAGGACCTTTGGGGCTGGCTGTCCAATGGAGGTGAGGGACAGGAGTGAGGACAAGTCTGTTTTATGAGTAGCAGCAGAGTGGAAGTGTCCTGGAGGCCAGAGCCAGTGGGTGGCTGGGGGTCCAGGTCTGAGTCCTGCTCGGGACCCATGGGAATGGGGGAGATGGGGCACAGTGGGCAGCCCAGGACGGAGCCTGGGGACTGCCTGCAAAGACGAGCCTTAGGCAGAGGGCAGGAGTTGGCTGGGAGGTGGCGCAGGGGTCCTCCATGCTGTGGGAGAAAAACTCGAAAACTCGGAATCACGTACACTGAGTGAAAGGCTCTGAAGAGGGAGGGTGTGGTCAGTGGTGTCAGCGTGTTGCGTGGTGCATGATGGTGAAGAGCTGTTGGGGTTGTGATGAACTGCTGCTTCTCTGGTACATGAACTTAAGCAGCCGTGGGCTTTGAGTGCAGTGCGTGCCAGGATACCTTAGGAAGTTTTGCCCAAATGGGGACACAGGAATGAGGTGGGTGGGAGGCTCAGAGTGTGGGGGCCCGTCTATCAGGGAGGACTGAGGGCAGACTCCGAGTCCAGCACCACCGCATGTTGGGCTGGTGGGAATGGCCCGTGGGTGCGCCCGGTGTATCTTTTTGACTGTGGACAACACACTGTTCTAAATTACTCTTTATGCCACTAGGAAGCAGGAATTGTGGGGCCCCTTTCTGTGGGGGTCCCCTGCAGAAAGCTTAGTGGTTCCTGCTGTGCATCTGTGTGGGATTTTTGGCAGTTAGATGGATTCCCTTTTTGAATCTAGATTTCAGAAGCAGCTAAAAACATCTTGAAATATTTTAAGTTAATTATAACATCTGCCCTTGTTCCCTGTGTAGACAGTTAATGTGGACGTGACTTCAGAAGCAAACTGGGCACTGGCTGTCCCCTTTCTCACAAGCAGATGACTGGGTGCATGTGATCCAGTGACCAGTGGCTCCCTGAGCTTAGCCAGTGGTTCCCGAGTAGTGCTTTCTCTCTTACGGTCTTTTGTGCCAAACTCAGATGAGATTTATACATTCCATTGTAATTGTTCTGGCTTTTTTTTTTGTACCTGTAAAATAACTGAGCTTGGCATTTAGGGGAAAAAAATGGGTATCTTTGAGAATGTGACTCAGAATGACATCTGAAAGTGAAAATAATCTTCTATTTAGTTATTTTGTTTTGCAAGAAAACAAACCTCCTACTGCCTTCTGCTCTCAGGAGCTCCCCATGCTTTACTTTTCTGTTACTGCCCCCTGGTTCCCAGAGTTCCAAATCCAGTATCAAGAAGAGGTTTCTCAAGAGGAAAGCGAAGCTCAAGAGCCCCTGGGTCAAGCCAGCAAGGAAGAGGAGGAGGAGAGGCAAAAAGAAGCAGAGTGGAGGGCTGGGTAAGCAAGGCGCCCCATGGGGCACGGCTGGGGTTCTGTGTAGGGTTTCATTTGAAAAGAGGGCTCCACTGCTCAGAAAACCAATGAGAGATGTGGCAAATGGCTTTGTCAGAGACATTCGGGTCCCGAAGTGGCTTCCCTCTGGGAAACTCCCTGTGCTGCCGACTTCAGTGACCCCAGAGCTGCAGGGGTCATCGGAACCCTTGGTGCCTGTGTGGGCAGCGCCTTGGCCCATGGTGGCTTTTGGCCCTTCAGTCAGACCCCCTGTTTTAGAGGTGAGTTTTGTTGAAGCGAAAAGGCTCTTGGCGTTGCGACCATTACAGATAAAACTGCTGTGAATGCTAGTGTGCGGTCTGCATGAGCAGGGGCTCTGTTTCTCCTGAGTGAACGTTGCACTGCAGGGCCTCAGCCCTGCACCATACGTGTAGCATTTGGGCAGCCGCTCGGTTGGGCTTGCACTCCCCCAGCAGCGTGCGAGCACCCACCCAGCCCGCCTCATGGGTGGTCTCTAATGTTACTGCTGCTGCTGAGAGCTGAGGTGGCCTCCTCCTAGTTCACTTTGGATTTACGCAAGGAATAATGAGGTTGCACATCCTAGTGTTTGTGTGTCTTCTTCTGCAAGTGTTTATGTCCTCTGCTCATTTTAAGCCAGATTGATACATGCTGGATACAGGTCTTTTTGTCAGACACATTGTTAGCACATATGTGTGTCTAGGACAAGTTTAAAAAACTTTGGTTGACATCTGATTTGTGAATTATTTTCTTTTAAAATTCATGCTTTTTGTGATGTCAGAAATCTTTAACCCAGGTCACAAAGATCTTGTGCTATGTTTTCTTCTTGAACTTCACAGTGTCACCCCTCACACAGGGTCTCTGACCCCTTTTTCATTCTTTGTGTGCGGGGAGGCAGGGCCAAGCTGGCTTCTGCAGGCAGACGCCCAGGTGGCCCAGTGGACACACTGACGCCTCTCTCTCCGTGGCAGTCTTCGGACCTTTGTCAGCATTCTCTGTGCGCTGCTTCTGGACTTCCGAGTTTAGTTTTCTTTACCTTTACCCCAGTACCACAAAGGCAGGGAATTTGTTCCCTTTTTCACAATTTTAGCCATTCTTCTACATCATCCTGATGTAGAAGTAGGTTTATTAAGTAGATGTTGGGGAGGCAAATCTGTGCCCTGAAATGCAAGGCTGCAGGGTGCCTGTGTGTGGCAGTCACAGATTTGGGCTGGAGTCGTGCGGCAGGTGGGGCTCAAAGCCTCCCAGGTGCAAGTGGGCCTCCCCTGGACTTCAGCTCTTTCCTTTTTGCCATGACTGCTGGTGGAGATTGGCACAAACAAGGCTTTTTTCCTGCTTTCTCACCAGGTCTTTGTAGATCCAGGACTAAAAGTCATTTGCGGATCTCTGTTTCTGGGTATGAAATGCACACACACACATTTACCCACACAGGAGTTGGGAGTTTTTCTTCCCATGAGGTGTTTAAGTTGCACAGGGATTTCTCGTGTTGAGCAGCTGGGTGTGATGACTCCTCAGGGGGCTGGCCTCTTCCCTGTCTGCCCCATGCTAGCCTACATTCAGACTTGGGGTCCATACCTGTCCTGGGGCTCGCTTACTTCTGATCATTGAATTCATACTGACAACCAGTGTTGAGAAGCTTGACTGAAGTGTGGGCATTTGCTATTTGCTGTGTTAGATGTGTCCTCTGTGAATACACACTTCCTGCAGGCTTCCTCGGGGAAGACCTTAATGCTGGCAAAAACCTGCGGTCCTGTGCCTTTTCCCTTTGAATCCCGAACCTCTGCCCATCAGTGAGGTTGGGCAGATGCCCAGTGACACTGCCCACATGGGGCTGCTGCTTCAGCCCCTGGTACTGTGGTTTTCCAAACGTCTAAGTCAGAGCTTTCTGTTTTATTTTCCAGGTGGTATTCACAGAACACACAAGTCCCGTGTTTTTATCCATTTCCTTGTTACCGATCAGTCTTTATCTTGTTACACAAGGATGTTGCTGTGTGTCAGTACCTTTATGTTTCTTGATGTGCCCCTGCCCCTGTGAATGTTACATGGAAAGGGGGTAGATAGTGAAATGATGCCCAGGAGAACTTGGTGAAGCTGCAGGGCTGGGTGCCAGAGTGGGGCCGCATTGTCGGCACGGTTAATTGGTGTCCCTGTGGGGCCTGGCCTGTGGCCTAGTGCCTAGTGCAGTATCTCGTGTGGTGCCTTTGAATGCAGGTTCTGAAGCATATGCGTCGTCCTCAGGAAGCGCAGAGCACACAGCACCAGGAGACAACACGGGATACATGGAGGTTTCTCTGGACTCACTGGAGCTCTGCGTCAAGGGGACGCTGCCCTTACAAGCAGAAGGTGAGTGTCAATGTCCAGGGCTGGGCACCCTCTTGCCCCTTGTTTGTTGGCAGCATCCTTGGCATCAGTGTGGCACCCCGGAACTACAGGCTAAATGCATTCCTGAGGTGGCTGCAAGGGTGCTGCCCCAGGTGTGTACGCCAGTCCCCCTGCAGCATCACTGGGGGGCAGCATCACCCATGCGGGGAAGCCTCCAGCGTAAGCAGCAGGTGCCTCGACACGGGATCAGGCTGTTGCGGGTTGTGGCCCGTGACTTCCCGTGAGCTGGATGGTCTCAGGAGGCCCTCCGAGTGAGACGGCCCTCCCGCCCTGCCTGTGTTTAGGAAATACACTTGAGTGCGTGCATCAGGTGGCGCTGTCTGTGTGCTGTGGCTCTTCCACCGTCTCTGATTCCAACCATGACTGGTGGGAACATTTTCTGGTCGTTGGTGAGCCGACAGCACTCAGATGTGTTCTGTGATGGAGTGAAGTGAAGGTTAGTCACAGACAGGTGTGTCAGCAGCTCCTGGGGGTCCCAGCCTGGAGTGCACCCCACATGCATTGTGCCCGACTCTCAGGATCCCTCACACTCGCACTGAAGGCTGTTTAAAGACCTTTTATCATTTTTATGTTCTGTCTCTGGTAACAGACAGGTGGAAAAGCCAAGGTATGGAAGTAGGAGAAAGGACTGAGTCTGCCTGAGTCCACAACACTTTGTAAGTTGGCCACCCAAGGCTTGTTTTCCCTTGATAGGTAAGCATGGGCCGAGAAGGCAGTGATTGATCTGCTTAATCATGCTTTGCATTCGTGGCATCGGCACGTGGGAGACACAAGTCGCATGACTGAGCTGTGTTCCTCCTGCTTTTTAGCCTGAGAGTTTAGGGTACTTTGAGGGGAGCCTGAGGCTTCCCAGGAGGGGTGGAGCCCTGTGTCTGTTGGAGACCTGGCTGGTACACCTGTGACTGGGCAGAGGGCCCAGGGGGGCTCAGGTGAGCCCTGGCTTGAGCCTGGAGAACATTCGTGCCGAGATCTGAAGTGTCTGCTGGCATGTATGCTTCCTCTCAAGCCCTGAGGTCTGGAGTTGAGGTTGAGCAGTGTGATCCCAGCAGGTGACTGCAGGGAGGAGAGGAGCTGGTGACATGGAAATGTGAGTGGGGCTCACAGGAGTTGACCCTCACTGGGTCAAACCCAGGGGTAGATTTCCTTGGTTTGGTGTTGTCCTAGTGAGCCCCACTGCTGGAGACGGGAGTGCACCCCAAGTTAAGCAGTCTGCCTCTCTGGCACACATGGGAAGTGCAGTTCAAGGTTGGGTCCTTGCCCCTGCCTCTGCTTTCTCAGCCAGGCTGCTTGACACCTTTGGGCTGACTGTGTCCTCATTTTGAAATCAGTTTCTGAGCAGGGGTGTCCCTGAGGTCCTCCATCTCCCTGCTCTTCTCAGAAAAGTCCATCTCTTGGGGTTGTGATGGCAGCCCAGGGCCCAGCTGCGCTAGGTGCTGGTGGCCCCATGGGGTGGAGTGGCCTCCTGCATGGAGTCGCTGGGACCCTGCCATCGGTCACTGACTGACCCTGTGTCTGGAGTGTCTCTTGGCTGTGACCAGCCTCAGGTCACAGGACAGAGATGGATAGTTGGGGGCTGTTTGTGGATGTGAAGTCAGAGTTTGCTATTCTGATTAAGAGAGGAAATGGTGTGGAGACAGCAGTCCACCTCGTCTCTGCTTTGCCACAAGATAGGATATGACGCCCTGTACTTGCCTTTACAGCAGCCATCCCTGTAGCTGCCAGAGGGAGCCAGGGGTCTTCCGGCAGCTAGCCTGTGGCCCTGCCCTCACAAGGCAGCCTTGGGTCAGGGGTTCCATGCTCAGGTGGGCTGCAGCCTCCTGCCTCCCCAGCGCACTGCTGAGCCCAGCATCTTTGTGGGGCATGGAGGTGGGGGAAGAAGGAGCTGCTCTCATTAATGTCTGTACTGGTGCCCCATTTTCCCCTTTCCCCCAATTCCTCCCTCCTTCAGCCTCAAAAATGGGCTCTTTGGATGTTGTAGCAGGTGAGGAGTGTTCTAGATAATAGGTAAATTATTATTAAGTGCTTTGTAGTTGAGTTGAATGTTTGTTTTATGGCCGCAATTCTGAAGCCAAGTGAGGAAAAGAAGGCCCTGGCGTACAGTGAGTGCTTCCTTGCGTGGAGCCAAAGGTCGGCGGCTGCTGAGGTGCAGTCTCTCTGAACTGATGTTGTGGCTTCTGGGGGCACGGTCAGCAAGCAATTCTCATGAGCCTGGCAGGCAGCGCATGGCTGGAGCCCTGTCCTGCCGTGGTGGGTGGTCCACAGACACCAGCGTTCCCACTGTTCCTGCTGCTGTGTGGCAAAGTAACTCGTGTTGCTTTTATTTCCCACAGAGACTCTAGTTGGGCGCCTTCGGATGGCACTTCTGAGGGGCGATAACGTGTCACTGAGTGACAGAGTCCACCTGGGCACGTACTCTGCTCATGGTGACATGTGTGTGTCTGTGTGACTTTAGGGCTGGCCAGTGGTCCTGATGCAGTGGAGACGGACAGCCTACAGGAAGTGCCCCTCTGCAGCTGCCGGATGGAAACCCCAGAGAGCCGGGAGATCACCACTCTGTCCAACAGCCAGTGCACGGCCACGGAGAGCGTGGACCACCAAGTAAGCACTTTACTGGGTCACGAGAGACTGGGCCACGCCCAGAGGGCACAGCCTGCTCAGATGGCGCCCTCGTGGGTGCCCGGTGCCCACAACAAACAAATGAGAGGTCAATGCCAAAACTGGGTTTAGAGCCTTTTAGAATGACAGATTCCACGTGGTTCCATGTGGATTAAAATGGTCTGGGGGCTTAATTTCTCTGAGTATCGTGCTTCTGCAGACGTTTCCTAGTTTGCTGTAAACAGGCTCCACACTCAGCCTCTCCACGGGCCCTCTGCCTTTTTAAAAGGCCTTCCTGTGAAAGTGTGTGCCTCCCTTCTGCGCTGGCTCCGACTCTCCCCTTCCCCTCTGGGTTTTGAGAGAGCATTTTAAAGCAAACCCCATCTTAAACTAAATATCTCACTTCATATCTCCCGTAAGAAGACAGAAAAGGTTTAGTTGTGACAAAGGAGCAGGAATTTCCTGTTGTTAGGTAGTACGTCCATAGCCCATAGTCTTTAACGTCTGTAAAAAATGTCTTTTTACAGTTTTTTTCTTATTTGAATCCAAGTTTTGCTTGTTGTATTTGCTGCAGTGTCTCTTAAGTCTTCTGTGTCTTTTTATTCAGAACCCTCCCTGCCTGCCCTCCCCAGCTGTTGATGTGTTGAAGGGACACATGAGCCCCTGTTGTCCAGACCTGGATTTGCTGGTGGCTTTGTGTGGGGTGAAGGCATCCCCATCATCCCTGTTACCTAAAAGGGAGGCCTAAACACTTGAGTAGATTCCCGTTTTTGCCGTGTTGGGCTTTATTTCAATTTGGTTTTGGTAAGGATGCATTTCAGGGAGTGTGGGGAGCATGCCCTGTGTCAGGAGCGATGCTGAGTCGGTTTCCATGGTGACGACCTCTCCCTCCTCACCTGCTTCCCTAACGGGGTCCCTGTCGTCAGCCTGTGGCTGTCGGTCCCCTGGAAGTTGCTGGGAGGTACTTTAGCAGTTCCAGCTTTTTCTGCAGTTCATGGCTGGAAGTCCTCTCATCTGCTGGGGCGACTTGGTGCCCCTAAAAGAACAAAGATGCTTCACAGCGGGCAGCAGAGCACATAACTGCTTCCTGGCTTTTGCTTTTCCTTTTCAGAGTAAGGAGTTGGTGTCTGAACAACTTCAGGGGCTGAGTTTTGCTCTCCTCTTCCTTCCCCATCTAAGGAATCATGGTCTTTTCTGGCCATTCCCAGTGTATTAAAAACTTTCTTGTTGAAGCAGGTCCAGGAGCAGAACAAGACAGATGTGTGGCCCAATAAGTCTGCATAGGGTGAGTTCTCTGGAAACCACCATCAAGGTCAGGGACAGGCTCCGGGCCTCAGTCTCCCCCTCCACTCCTGCAGAGCTCACTTCTGCCTGAACATGGCCCTCTAGACTGTCACCTTTCGTATTTTAATTTACTTGTGGCCCTCTTCCCTTTCTTCTCCCTTCAGTTTATCTGCACACAGTCCAGGCTGTTGACTGGTGCCTGCAGCCTAAGGGTCTCAGCCCTCATGGCCACTCAGCACATGCGTCCCCTTTCCTGGGCCTCTGCAGCTCAGCTCCAGGCTGAGCCAGATGCAGACCCACCCTTGTGGAACTTCGGGGGAGTTTAAAACCCAAGATGGGAGGAACATGGTATATGGTTGTCACTGCTTTCTGTAGTAGCTGTTGACTCCCAATGCCTGTATTTATTAATTCATTGGAGGTCTCAGAATGGTGCTACTCCTTCTATTATTGTTCATTTATTAGTTGGAACAGTTTTACAAAGAGACCTGCCTTCTCATCCACTGTGTACGTAGTGCACATCTCACTGGGGAAGAAGCTGAATGGGGGAGCTTTTCTGTTTCCTAGTCTTGCAGATAATGAATTTGTTCTCGGTCATCTTCTGAGATTGACCAGTTTGTTGTAAAATGTCATTGTGGACTTCTATATGGAAAAATATTTGATGGGTTTAATTAGTGCCCTCATTGAAGCCAGATTGTCCCGTTTTTGGCATGGGTCCTGTGAACTGTTTCTTGGAGTCTGCAAGGTTGATACTACTTTCAGGATGATGCTAGAAAGCTGTGTGCCCTTCACAGCATGCACAGGGGCACTTCGCACATTCGGAAGACTGTGTGACTCTGGGAGTTAGTCATTTCCATGGTGCCACGGAGGCATCCAATGAGTGCAGGACACACCCATGGGTTTTAGCCCACGGCACCGGAACCGTGGGACCACGACTGAGGTCTCACATTGTGCCACTCTAAGGATCGAGCCTATTGGTTGTTGAGTTTTGGTGTGGGATTGAAGTTTCCTGCTCTGGATGCAGAGGCGGACGTGAGAGTCCAGCTGTCTCATTAAGCCAGATAGTAAAGAGTTCTGCAAACAAAACAAGGCCACTCCTCTTATTAAAATTGATTTTTGTTATGGAAATGTATTTTCTTAAAATATGTTCTTTACATTAATGTGATAGCTTTATTGCTATTTTATAGTAAATCAAAATTAAAAAAAATTAATCTCTAATGTGGCAAATATCTGTAGATATGCTCACTTGGACAAAAGCTCTTTGGGAACCTCCATAGTTTTTCAGAGTATGAAAAAGAGCCTTCAAACCAGAGATTTGGGACCCCCGGGCCTCTCCTTGTCTTCACTGCCCTCTGGTCCTGGTTCTGTTGGGTGTGCCTCCCACCCTGGACTAGGAGGGAAGCTGCAGGTCAGCTCAGGCGTCCCAGACGCAGCTGCAGGGTCACTGGTTGCCCAAGGCCTCGCTGGCAGTAGTGCGGCAGCCCTCCCTGCCAGAGCCCTGCTGCCCTGGGGCCTGCCAGATCTCCTGCCTCCACTCTTCTGTGTCTTGTGGCTGCGCTGACTTGGCTGTTTTTTAAATGTCTGTGGGTTTTGGTTTCTCTGCCTAGTTGCTCTGTTATGTGGGATTCCAGGAAATTCTTAGGCCACTGCTATTTTCCCCAGAATATTTTTGTCTTTTGATGCTCAACCTGTCACCCCTTCAGCTGGTAGCAGCTCTCTTGGAGGTGAGGTCCTTTTACCCGGAATATTTCCCTTGTCCTTTTATTCTGGCCTGCGCTGGGCGGTGCAGCAGCTGTGTGACAGGTCAGGACATGTTGAGCTGAGCCCCCATCTGTGTTTTAGAGCAGGTGTGCTTATTGCTGTACATGGTGATACCCAATGTGTCCTCATCAGACCCTTCTCAGCTTCGGCTCAGGCTGGAGAGCCCCGTTGTGGACACATCTCTTTAAATAGCAGATCAGTAGATTTGAGAAGCTGCCTGACGATCTTGATATTTTCAAAGGAACCTTTATTCTAGTTAATTGTTATTGTAATTTATGACATGTAAGTTCATTTCTGATGTCTTACAGTTCTGATTTTCAGCCTTTTAAACAAATATTTTCCCCCTTTTTTGTTGCCTTCTGTTTGTTGGGTTGATTTTTGTTTTGTCTCATTTATCTTTTCTCCTCAATCGATTGGAGTCACACACTGTCTTGCCTCCAAGGTGACTCAGTGGTTCTAACATGCAGGTGCTACTCGCCCAGTTTTGAGACTGACCAGTTACCACGGAGGGAGCCATGGAGGCTAGTGAGGCTCCCTGGAGGCCAGTGCCAGGGAGGACAGGTGTTAGTTCTTGGTAACAATTCTGGTCAGAGCATCTGAATGGCTGGAGCAGGAGTGGGGAGGCTAAGGGCTGGACACAGGGGGACATAGAGGGGCCTGGGGGGAGTGGCCAGGGCAGCCATGCTCTGTGGGGCTCCAGAGGACAGATGGCCTGAGCAGGTGTGGGCCTGTCCACTCCCACTGGGAGCAGGCATGGAGGGTGGACCGCGACGGCCAGTGCACTGCCCAGTCATTGCAGGACAGGGGGCAAGGCGGGAGGTGGGAACGAAAAGCAGGGCCCCACAAGGTCCACGGTGGGTTTGAGGGTCACCCCGTGTGTGGTGGGACTTTGCATGCGGAGGTGGTGGCTGGCCGCTCTGCTGGCTTGTGATTGGTTTCCGCTTGCCTCACTTCACTGTCTGACTCCTTGTCAGTCCTTTAAAACTCCTTTGACCTGTTTTCTCTTTAAAAAAAAATTTTTTTAAGTATGTGTGTGTGTGTGTGTGTGTGTGTGTGTGTGTGATGCATACAGAAAAGTCTTTTCTGTAAACATAGATATTCTGGTTAATAAGCAATGGCAACGTGAACCTGCTTCCACCAGGCCAGCACAGAGCTCTGCTCTCGCTACCCAGAAACCGTCCCCTCTTCTCCAAGCTGCTCTGTGGTTTTACTACTGGGGGAGCATCTCCCAACGTGTGGCTTCACTTTGTCTGCCTTTAAAGGTCACAATACTAATTGAGTCACTGAGCATGAGTTTCTTTGTGCCCACCTTCTTGCAGTCAAAGAACAAAAGTCTCGTGGGTTCAGTGGACATAGGCTGGGTGGCCTGCCTGCCTGCCTGCCTCTGGGCTGTAGCTATGAGATTCTGCCCTAGGGCTGGGTGAGGGTCAGGAGCCCCATGTTCTCTTTTGCAGTGTCTCGTGAGTCTTAAGCTCTTGCACAGTAAAGTATTTTGAAAAACCAACCCTTTCTATGTAGGCATTCTTTTTGACTCTTCATGGATGTCTGTCCAATGCCTGGAAGCGTAACCAGTTTGGCTTCACTTCAAATTAGAATCTCAGCCTTGTGTTGAGAATTTGATGACCCAGGCTGCAGGCTCCGGGGCTTGTGCATTTTTCTTCCCCCAGAACCCAAGCAGCTTTCCTGAGATTTCCCAGGAAGGAGATGAGACAAGGTTCATTGCTAGTTTGCCTGAGTCCAAGGCTGCGGGGTCTTGGAGGCTTAGCAAACAGCCCACGTGCCCTCCCCGGGGAAGGCTCTGGCTCTGTGCCCTTGCCCCAGCCCTCAGGACTGCCACCCGGGCCACCATTCAGTCCACCCTGGGGCATTTGCACTTTTCCCTTGGAGGGCTGTGGCCCTGCACTGTGTGCACTCAGGGTGGAAATCCTCCCGGTTACGTGCAGATACCAGTTCAATGCTGTCTCCTCCCTTGGTCTTAAGATTCTCAGAGACCCCTTGATGCAGGCTTTTGGTGTCCCTGCCTCTCCCTGGGGATGGGCACCTTTCTGGTATGGGTCCTGGCTGTCAGTGTCCCTGTGAGGGTCTTGGTACTCGTGCTGGAGCTCGTCACTGGCCAGCTGGGGTTATGGCTCACTCAGACCTGCACCCCAATTCCCCAGCCCTGGCCTTCGACTCTGCCTGAGGATGGGATGTAAAATAATGTGGCTGCTGTGGAAACAGTTGGGCGGTCCCTCAAACAGTGGAGTCACTGTTGGGCTGGCTGTTCCACTCCCAGGTGGGACCCAGAGACCCGCAGGTTGGGCATAGAAAGACCTGCACACCCAGCATTGTTCTCAGCAGCTTGGCGGAGGGAACAGCCCAGGTGTCCCTCAATGGACGACGGTCGGTAAACACACTGTGCCAGTGGGCAGCGATCAGCCTGAACAGCTGGAGAGCTTTGCAGGAGGTGAGACATTAGTGGGACAGTGCTGAGGACTCCACAGTGCAATGACCCAGAACAGGCAAATTCGGAGACTGAAAGTAGATTTGAGAGTCCCAGGGGCTGGGGCTGGGGGAGCCATTGCTTAATGGGTCCCAGTTTTCTGTTTGGAGAGAGGAAGTTTTGGGAGTGGACAGTGGGGAAGATTGCCCAAATTGGGAGTGTAATTGCACCGATTGGAAACTGAAAAATGGTTAAAATGGAAAATTTTATGTTATGTGCCTACCACCACAGTAAAAAAATGTAAGAACTTAGATTCGTACATTAGTACACATTTTTCCAATGGAAAAGCGATCTCATACTGTTCCTAGTTAACCAGTCAACTTCTTCCCGGTCCAATTAAATTCTCATGGTTTTCTGCCATTACATCTTATTCTACAACATTACGTCAAGTGGTTGCATCTTATTTCATGATCTAATTAACTATATCATTTTTAGTTAACTTTGCTTGTTTAATATTTAACGTTATTTTCAATTTTTATTGCACACATGCTTCAACAAACATTTTCTTAATCTGCACATGGTGATTTCTTTAGGACAGATTTCTGGGTGCAGAATTCCTAGATCAAAATATATATTCATTTCAAGGGCTTCTAGTTTCCTCCCGATGCCTTTAGTAGCTGGGTTGTGCTCGGGAATGTGGGAACACTTCTGTCAGCACGTTTTTAAAATATATTTTAATTTTGGCATTTTGATATGCAAAAGTGGTTGTCATTTACTACTTCAGTTTGCTTTCCTGAAAGTGAACATTTCTCCTATGTGGTTAGTCACATATGGATGCTTTTCAAGCTTACACTTAGTCCTTTGGTTTTTGGCGGGTTTTGAGATCTGGAAACCTTTAATTAATTAAAAAAATTTTTAAATTCTTTTATAAAGATATCATTGACATACACTCTTATGAAGTTTTCACATGAAAAACTTTGTGGTTACTACATCCAACCATATTATCAAGTTCCCGCCCCACTGAATCACTGTCCGTCAGTGTAGTAAGATGCCACAGAGTGACTACTTGTCTTCTCTGTGCTACACTGTCTTCCCCATGACCCCTTCACACCATGTGTACCAATCATAATACCCCTCAATTCCCTTCTCACCCCTCCCCTTTGGTGTGCTCTAGTCCCTTCTTGGAGTCTGTGAGTCTGCTGCTATTTTGTTCCTTCAGTTTTGCTTCCTTCTTATACCCCACAAATGAGGAAATCATTTGGTACTTGTCTTTCTCTGCCTGAATTAACTTAATTCACTGAGCATAATACCCTCTAGCTCCATCCATGTTGTTGCAAATGGTAGGATTTGTTTCTTTCTTATGGCTGAATAGTATTCCATTGTGTATATGTACCACATCTTCTTTATCCTTTCATCTACTGATGGACACTTAAGTTGCTTCCATTTCTTGCTTATTGTAAAGAGTGCTGCAATAAACATAGGGGTTCATATATCCTTTTGAATCTGAGAACCTGTTTTCTTTGGGTAAATTCCTAGGAGTGGAATTTCCAGGTCAAATGGTATTTCTATTTTTACTTTTTTGAGGAACCTCCGTATTGCTTTCCACAATGGTTGAACTAGCTTACATTCCCACCAGCAGTGTAGGAGGGGTCCCCTTTCTCCACATCCTCGCCAGCATTTGTTGTTCTTAGTCTTTTGGTTGGTGGCCATCCTGACTGGTGTGAGGTGATAACCTCATTGTGGTTTTAATTTGCATTTCCCTGATGATTAGTGATGTGGAGCATCTTTTCATGTGTCTGTTGGCCATCTGAATTTCTTCTTTGGAGAACTTTCTCTTCATATCCTCTGCCCATTTTATAACTGGGTTATTTCCTTTCTGGGTGTAGAGGCGTATAAGTTCTTTATATATTTTGGATGTTAACCCCTTGTCGGATATGTCATTTACAAATATAGTCTCCCATTCTGTAGGATGCCTTTTTGTTCTGTTGATGGTGTCCTTTGCCGTACAGAAAGTTTTTAGTTTGATGTAGTCCCATGAGTTCATTTTTGCTTCTGTCTCCCTTACTCAAGGAGATGCATTCAGGAAGAAGTCACTAGGGCTTCTTTATTCAGGAGATTTTTGCCAATGTTGTCTTCTAAGAGTTTTATGGTTTCATGACATACATTCAGGTCCTTGATCCATTTCGAGTTTACTTTTGTGTATGGGGTTAAACAATAATTCAGTTTCATTCTCTTGCATGTAACTGTCTAGTTTTGCCAACACCAGCTGTTGAGGAGGCTGTCATTGCCCCACTGTATGTCCATGGCTTCTTTATCATATATTAATTGACCATATATGGTTGGGTTTATATCAGGGCTGTCTCATCTGTTCCATTGGTCTATGGGTGTGTTCTTGTGCCAGTACCAAATTGTCTTGAGTACTGTGGCTTTGTAGTAAAGCTTGAAGTTGGGGAGCATAACCCCCCCAGCTTTACTCTTCCTTCTCAGGATTGCTTTGGCTCTTTGGGGTCTTTTGTGGTTCCATATGAATTTTAGAATGATTTTCTCTAGTTCGTTGAAAGATGCTGTTGGTATTTTGATAGGCATTGCATTGAATCTGTAGATTGCTTTAGGCAGGATGGCCATTTTGACAGTATTAATTCTTCCTATCCATGAGCACGGGATGTGTTTCCATTTATTGGTACCTTCTTTAACTTCTCTCATGAGTGTCTTGTAGTTTTCGGAGTATAGGTCTTTCACTTCCTTGGTTAGGTTTATTTCTAGGTATTTTATTCTTTTTGATGCAACTTTGAGTGGAATTGTTTTCCTGATTTCTCTCTCTGCTAGGTCATTCTTAGTGTATAGGAATGCCACAGATTTCTGTGTATTAATTTTGTGTCCCGCAACTTTGCTGAATTTAGAAATTAGATCTAGTAGTTTTGGAGTAGATTCTTTAGGGCTTTTTATGTACAATATCATGTCATCTGCAAACAGGGACAGTTTAACTTCTTCCCTGCCAATCTGGATGCCTTTTATTCCTTTGTTTTGTCTGATTGCCGTGGCTAAGACCTCCAGGACTATGCTGAATAGAAGTGGGGAGAGTGGGCATCCTCGTGTTGTTCCCGATCTTAAAGGAAAAGCTTTCAGCTTCTCGCTGTTAAGTATAATGTTGGCTGTGAGTTTGTCATACATAGCCTTTATTATGTTGAGGTACTTGCCCTCTATGCCCATTTTCTTGAGAGTTTTTATCATGAATGGATGTTGAATTTTGTCAGATGCTTTTTCCGCATCTATGGAGATGATCATGTGGTTTTTGTCTTTCTCTTTGTTGATGTAGTGGATGATGTTGATGGATTTTCAAATGTACCATCCTTGCATTCCTGGAATAAATCCTACTTGATCACGATGGATGATCCTTTTGATGTATTTTTGAATTCGGTTTGCTAATATTTTGAGTATTTTTGCCTCTATGTTCATCAGGGATATTGGTCTGTAGTTTTCTTTTTTTGTGGTGTCTTTACCTGGTTTTGGTATTAGAGTGATGCTGGCATAGAATGAGTTTAGAAGTATTTCCTCTTCTACTACTCTTTGGAAAACTTGAGGAGGACGGTTATTAGGTCTTCACTAAATGTTTGAAAAATTCAGCGGTGAAGCCATCTGCTCCAGGCGTTTTGTTCTTAGGTAGGTTTTTGATTACCGGTTCAATTTCGTTGCTGGTAATTGGTCTGTTGAGATTTTCTGTTTCTTTCTGGGTCAGCCTTGGAAGGTTGTATTTTTCTAGAAAGTTGTCCATTTCGTCTAGGTTATTCAGTTTGTTAGCATATAATTTTTCATAGTATTGTCTAATAATTCTTTGTATTTCTGTGGTGTCTGTAGTGATTTTTTCCTTTCTCATTTCTGATTCTGTTTATGTGAGTCGACTTTTTTTCTTGATAAGTCTGGCTAGGGGTTTATCTATTTTGTTTATTTCTCGAAGAACCAGCTCCTGCTTTCATTGATTCTTTCTATTTTTTCATTCTTTTCGATTTTATTTATTTCTGCTCTAATCTTTATTATGTCTCCCCTTCTACTGATATTGGGCCTCATTTTTTCTTCTTTTTCTAGTTTCATTAATTGTGAGTTTAGACTATTCATTCATTTGGGATTGTTCTTTCCTGAGGTAAGCCTGTATTTCGGTATACTTCCCTCTTAGCATGACCTTCGCTGCATCCCACAGATTTTGCACTGTTGAGTTATTGTTGTCATTCTCCATATATTACTTGATCTCTGTTTTTATTTGGTTATTGATCCATTGATTATTTAAGAGCATGGTGTTAAGCCCCCATGTGTTTGTGGGCTTTTTTATTTTCTTTGCGTAATTTATTTCTAGCTTCATACCTTTGTGATCTGAGAAACTGATTGGTACAATTTCAATGTTTTTGAATATACTGAGGCTCTTTTTGTGGCCTAGTTTATGATATATTCTTGAAAATGTTCATATGCACTTGAGATGAATGTGTATCCTGCTTCTTTTGGGTGGAGTGTTCTATAGATGTCTGTTGGGTCTATCTGTTCTAATGTGTTGTTCATTGCCTCTGTCTCCTTATGTATTTTCTGTCTGGTTGATCTGTCCTTTGAAGTGAGTGGTGTGTTGAAGTCTCTTAAAACGAATGCGTTGCATTCTATTTCCCCCTTTAAATTTGTAAGTATTTGTTTCAGATATGTCGGCGCTCTTCTATTGGGCGCATAGATATTTATAATGGTTATATCCTCTTGGTGGGCTGACCGTTTTATCAGTATGTAATGTTCTTCTTTGTGTCTTGTTACTTTTTTTGTTTTGAAGTCATATTTTGTCTGATACAACTACTGCAACTCCTGCTTTATTCTCCCTGTTAGGTACATGAAACATCATTTTCCATCCCTTCACTTTTAGTCTGTGTATGTGTTTGGGTTTGAAGTGAGTCTCTTTCAGGCAGCATATAGATGGGTCTTGTTTTTTTATACATTCAGTGACTCTGTGTCTTTTGATTGGTGCATTCAGACCATTTACATTTAGGGTGATTATTGATAGTATGTACTTACTGCTATTGCAGGCTTTACCAAAGGCTCAAGGGTAACTCCTTTACTATCTAACAGTCTAATTTAACTCACTTAGTATGCTATTACAAACACAATCTAAAGGTTCTTTTTCCCCCCCCTCCTTTTTCTTCCTTCTCCATTTTTTATATATTAGGTATCATATTCTGTACTCTTCGTCTATCCCTTCTTCTGGGGTGATTGATTTGATTTTGCATCTGCTTAGTAATTAATTGGTCTACTTTCTTTACTTTGGTTTTATTTTCTCTGGTGACAGCTATTCAGCCTTAGGAACACTTCCATCTATCACAGTCCATCCAAAATTCACTGTAGAGATGGTTTGTGGGAGGTAAATTCTCTCAGCTTTTGCTTATCTGGGAATTGTTTAATCCCTCCTTCAAATTTAAATGATAATCCTGCCGGATAAAGAATTCTTGGTTTGAGGCCCTTCTGATTCATTGCATTAAATATATCATGCCACCCCCTTCTGGCCTGTAAGGTTTCTGCTGAGAAGTCTGATGAAAGCCTGATGGGTTTTTCTTTGTATGCGATGGTATTTCTCTCTCTGGCTGCTTTTATTACTCTGTCTTTATTCTTGATCTTTGCCATTTTAATTATTGTATGTCTTGGTGTTGTCCTCCTTGGTTCCCTTGTGTTGGGAGATCTGTGTACCTCCATGGCCCGAGAGAGTCTCTCTTTCCCCAGATTGGGGGAATTTTCAGCGATTACCTCCTCAAAGACACTTTCTATTCCTTTTTCTCTCTTTTCTTCTTCTGGTACCCCTATAATGCAAATATTGTTCTGTTGGATTGGTCACACAGTTCTCTTAATATTCTTTCATTCCTGGGATCCTTTTTTTCCGTCTGTGCCTCATCTTTTCTTCTTTGTTCTCCTGTTCTCTAATTTCTGTGTCATTTACTGTCTCCTCTGCTTCATCTATTCTGCTTTTAAATCCCTCCATTATATGTTTCATTTCGGATACCTTAATTTTCAACGTTTGTATCTCATTCCTGAATTTCTCCCTGAGTTCTTGAATATTTTTCTGTAGCTCTGTGAGCATGTTTGTGATTTTTATTTTTAAGGTTTTTTCAGGAAGATTGGTGAGTTCAGTTTCATTTGTCCCTCTTTCTTGTGTTTGTGGGATTTTGGTTTGAACCAGGTTCCTTTGACGTTTCACAATTGTAGGTGGCGCCCTCTAGTGCCCAGAAGCTCTACTCTCTGGAGCTGCTGAGCCCCTGGAGTGATGGCCGGGGTTACAGGCGAGTAGCGCTGGTGCCTATTGGGAAGCAAGAGGCCTTTCCTGCTTCCTGGCTGTAGTGTCTGTCTCCATTGCCAGGGTCAGTGGGCTGAGTGTGCAGGGCGAAGCCTCTGTGCTTTGCACTTGTAGCTGCCGTAGGCAGGGCCGCCCTCTGGCTGGCCTGGTGCAGTGGCGGGGGCAGCAGGTTTGCGAGCTGGTGGTGGCCGGGAGGAAGGTGCAGCAGGCTGCATATCATGGTAGGGGCTCTCGTAGCTGCGTAGCTGTCGGGACCTGGAGTGCCTGAAGCTCCTGAAGGTAACCAACTGCTGGGCAGAGTGCACATAGACAGTTTTGTCCACCTGACCTTTCTCCTGAGCAGCAAGCTTTGTGCAATCCTTGCCCCTTTAGCATCCCTCTTGCTGTTCGGAAGTCTCTCAGATTGCCCGCCTTTCTTTTGTCCCAGGGTGGTCGTATGTGGATCCCTGTTTTCCACAAGCGGCTGGAATCTCAGTCTCTCCAAGTAGTCCACCTGTCTTAGCTTTCAGCCCCACTAATCTCCAGAGCACAATGTAATGTAGGTTTGTGCTCCCAGAGCAGATCTCCAGGGCTGAGTGTTCAGCAGTCCTAGGCCTCCACCCCTTCCCTGCTCCGTTTCTCTTCCTCCCACTGGTGAGCTGGGGTGGGGGAATGGTTTGGGTCCCGCCAGGTCACGTCTGTGGTACTTGATCCTTTTTCTTGAGGTCTGCTGTTTCCTCAGTTGTAGGCATTCTGCCACAGCCTTCTTTCCTGTGGTTCTTTCAGGATTTGCTGTATTTGCTGTGTTTTCATATTATATGTGGCTTTGGGAGGAAGTTTCTTTAATCTTCCCCAGACTTTAGTTTTTCTATTAATATTTACAGATAATTGTTATTAATCCTGTCCATTATGATGGGTGGGTGAATTCTGCATTTACCCAGCTGTCTTCTAGAGTTCAGTTTCCCAACCTTGTCCCAGGAGCTCCGTCCAAGAGGTCAGTCCCCGTAGGACAAAGGGTCGGAAAAGAGGAGCTGGTGGTCTGGGGGGCACCAGATGGACATGACAGCAGACTGGATGCAGAAGGAAGGGTCCTCAGAATAAAATTCCTGTTGCAGACACTGTTCAGTCTGGAAACACATGATAGGGCAACACCAAATTGTCCAGTGTGTCACTGGAGTCCCAGAAAGAAAACCTGGTAGAAAAAAAGATATGGAAGGAAAAATGGTCATAAATTTCCGAAATTTGTTGTGAAACTATCTACAGATCCAAGAAAGTCCGTAAGCCCTGAGCTGGGTAAGTACAAGAACACCACACCTAATCACATTATGGTTAAAATGTGGAAAATAGAAGAGAAAAACCTTAACGGCAGCTGGAGTACAGTACATCATGAGCAGGCCAACACCCTGGAATATCACCAGCTTCCCACCTGAGATGGGTGCAGCCGTGGGGCAGTAGAGGATATTTTTCTTGTGCTGAAAGACAAAAAAATATTAAAATTTGTCAACCCAGAATGCTATATCCAATAAAAACATTCTTCAGAAAGTAATTGTAAAATACAGCATTTTCAGGTGAGTAAAAGTTGATAGGATTTCCCATCATACTGACGCCAGAGGAAGTTCTAAACCCAGGAACAAAGTGCTTACCCCAGGAGTGAATGAAAAGCACCAGCAATGGTAAAAAAAGAAAGGCTGGTTTTCTTTAAATCTCTTGAAAGACAAAAGGCCATTTGTGCCAGAAATAGTGTCACTGAGGTGGAGTTTGTAGTCCACAGATTTATAAGTGAGGTTGGCAATGGCAGCTGTGAGTGGGTCACTCTGGCATGGCCTTTGCTTCAGGTGACACATGTTAACCTAGGCCGACTGCTTAGTGTCACCCTTGGAGAAGTACTAGCTAAATAAATAGAGCTTCATGAAAGTTTTAAAAAATGCTAGTAGATGCAGTAAACTGGACACTGAAGGACAGGGACAAAGAAACAGATGGACAGACACCAAGGTTTAGCCTGAGCCACGTCAGGCATCGCTCTGGCGTATAAATTTGCACTAGGAGATCGAACAGCAGGAGCTGAGAGCCTGTCTGGTGTGCACGTGGAGAGCCTGCAGGCATGGGCCATGGGCTGAGGACACATGAGCATCAGGGAGAAAGCATGAGGGATGGTCTGCCCTGTGATCCAGATGCCGGGACAGCATGTCCATTAAGACAGCACAGGAGCCATGGCTGAGGTCACAGCATTGGAGAATTGCAGGTCAGTAGCTGGCGTCACACAAGGTACGGGTGAAGGCAGGTTGTAACGCTGGTGAAGGAGTAACATCAAAAAACCGAATTCCCACAGATCAAAGACCCCAAAGAAAAGTGGGCAAAGGCTGTGGGCAGCAGTTACTGGAGAGGAAGCACAGTGCCTGGTACTCAGGAGGAGGCATTCGGCCTGAGGCAATGTGCAGGCACCGCTTGGGGGCCAGCGGTGCAGCTCGGTGAGGCTGCTGGGGGTGGGGGCAGTCTGTGCCCACTCCGCGTCATATGCCACGGCCCCTTATGTGTGCACAGAAGTGCTTCCAACATCCAGATGTCTCACAGTCAGAAACAACCGAATGTTCCTTGGCTGGGAATACTCACACTGGTTGAGTAAGTGAACTACAGCTGCATGTTACCTACAGAGATAAACCTCAGAACAGAAAGCTGGGCTGAAGATGAGCTGTGGAAGGATGTAGGTACAAACCCACCATTCGTGTATATGCAGGTGTGCAGAACATCAGAAGGTGTGTCAGTGACGATTGAATTCAGGAGAATGGTTACCTGAAGAGAAGGGAGGGGACGGAAACAGGTGGCTGCAAGGGGTGCCCCTGAGGTGCTACTGGGATCATGGGGTTTCAGTGCTGAGGACTCCCGTACGTGCCTGGTGGTGGTGTACCTGAGCACCTCCCTACCGGCAGCCCTGCTGCCTGCCACCTTCATGTCTCTGGTGCTCCTTCTGCCACAGTGCCCTCAGTCCCGCTCCATGCTCCCATCACTTCCCAATAATCCCTTCTGCTATGTGGGCCAGACCTGCTGCCGGATCTTGCTTGGGCTTCCCCTGTCCTGCCTCTTGTCCCAGGGTACCTGTGGCCTTGCTCACCAAGGCATGTGCTCTGGATAGGTAAGAATCCTGTCTCACTTGTCCCCTTTCCTGCCTGACTGGAGATGCAGCCACTCTCTGTCCTGGCTACACGGGGACCAGGCCACATGGTGTGTCTGTCTGAGGTTTCTGTGCTCACAGCCGTGGCTCTCTGCCAGATGGGCCATATTGTGCCACTGAGGACGCAGAGGATAAGGCAGGCCTTCAGACCAATAACCACACGTTCTTGTACTTGTAATAAAATTTTAGCACCAGTAGTATGGGATTTGGGTTGTGTGGATTTCCTTGAGAAAAGTGGGTATACTGATTAACTTTCAGGTCTGGTTAGAAATACATTAAATGATGTGTACCAAAGTCTAGGACTGCTGCTCTGAGAATAGGAGGTGGGAGGGAAAGTGGCTAATGGGACACAGTCAGTGTAGACAGGAATGGGAGAGATGCAAAGGGAGCCCCCAGGTGGAGAGGGTGGTGGCTGTGTGCTCATGGCCCAGTCTGCCAGGACCCGTCTCTCCAGGAGCTTCTGGGGTCTGACCCTTACTGGGTGGGTGGGTGGCTATTGTTTTGTTTTGAAGTAGTTAAATTAACATTTTATTCAATATCCTTGAGGAAATGGAGCTGAGGGTTCATGAGGAGATGTTCCCACGGCTACAGGCCTGTACTTGGAGGGCACGCAGGCACATCCCCTTTGGGGTCCCTCTTCATCTCCCTGTGTACTGTTTCTAATTCTCTGGACTGTGGGCCACTGTTACTGGGTCTTCACCACCATTCCAAACGTGCCCCAGTGGCCGCTAACGCTCAGAGGCCCAAGCAGGTGTGTGTTGCCCCCAAGGCCTCCCACCTGGCCTGGTATGCTGTGGGTCACTGTGTGCCCTCTATGGACCTAGTGGTGTTTGTGTTGCAGGATGCAGAAGGCCCCACCTGTTTGCACCTGGCTGCCAAGAAAGGCCACTATGATGTGGTTCAATGTCTGCTTTCAAATGGACAGATGGACATCAACTGTCAGGTAAAGCCAGCCTTCACTTCCTGACACCCACTGATGGGCTGACCAGAGGCAGGAGTCCTCTTTGTGCACTCTGGCCCTCCCCCTGCCTGGCTGGAGGGCCCTCCTGCGGCCTCTGCCTGGGTTGTGCCCACCTGCTTGAGGCCCAAGTTCGCCTCCCTCCCACCCTCTTCTGTTTGCTGTCTGTCCCCACTGCTGGCAGGCCCCAGGGCAGTGTCCGTGGGTGGCGTGCACTGCCTGGCACTCAGGAAGCCTCGTGTGTCTGTTGAGTGAGTGGTGCGGCTGCCCTCTGCTCCTGGGGCCCATCCCACGTGGCCCTGGGCTCTGGGATGTCCGCCTCCACTCCCAGGTCAGCCCTTTAGCCCAGCCATTGGCACCAGCTCCCTTCCAGGTAGATCAGAAAGGCAGGTGTGACCTGTGGTCCATCTCTGCCGCTGTGGTGTTCACAGGCCAGGTCCCCTTTACGTTTTCCATTTCCCGACTCACACTGGGTCATGTTTTTTAGAGTTTCTACTTTTGGGCTGGGCTGGCTTCACCAGTTGGGCTTGATTGTTTCTGCCTTGTCCCCAGGGCCCAGGCAGTGCCACAGTCGACCCATAGGGACACTGGCACTTTGTTTGTAGAGGCTATGTGTGCCCACCAGAGAAATGTGGTGACAGTCATACGTGGGGAGTCGTTTCAGGGTGTTGGGGGTTGAGCTGTCCGTCACCAGACAGGAACTGGCCCCACGATGCTCATTTCCTGAAGGGCTGCCTTTCTGTCTTCTAAGTAAAACCACCCAGGACTGGGTGAGGAGCAGGCTTGGGTGGGTGGGGTGGGGAGGAGCTGTGGCCAGCCTGAAGATGGCATTGGACAGGCAGCTGTCTTCCCTGCCCTTCACGATGAGGCCAGGGCTTGGCACGGCCCCCATCCACTCTGGCCTGGATGCCCATCCATCACATTTCTTGGCCACCTCTCTGCCTCGTGCTTGAGCCCACAAACCTGGACCAGGAGGGCACGCAGACAACACCCCATTAGCTCATCCTACCCCAGGCCACCCGCCACTCTCTGAGATGATGTCTGGTCTCCAGCACTCCCAGGTTCTGTCCTATGATTGGCCAGATGCTCAGACTCGTGGAGTGTCGTCCCGGCGGCTCCTTGAGGGGCAAGGCTGGCCATCCTGTGCCCCACCTCTATCCTTTCTGTGCTCTGCCTTGGTTTCCCCACCCACCAGGTGGGGACTCGGACCGGCTCCCTCCCGGGGCCACCTTCAGGTCCCTGGTGAGGGTGTCCTCAGTGCCTGTCTCCTCCTGCTGTGATGGCCTCCTTTCTTTTGGAATCAGGATGATGGTGGCTGGACGCCCATGATTTGGGCCACCAAGTATAAGCATGTGGACCTTGTGAAGCTGCTGCTGGCCAAGGGGTCTGACGTCAACATCCGGGACAATGTGAGTCTGGTGGTCTTTGTGGCCAGTCCTGATCCCTGGGGAGCCGGTCCTGGAGGAGGCCAGAGGGCCAGGGCACACAGGGTTGCTGCTGAGTCTCTTTAGTCCAGGAAAGTGGGGCGCTGGTGCCCGGGGTGTTGACCTCTTCCCAGGGTGTTGCCAGTGTCCTGGGGTTATTTTTCCTACTGGCCAATTTGCTAGATGCAGAAGTATGGCAGAGGTCCCTGAAATCTGCCCCTCGAGTAGGAGCTGCATTTTTAGAGGGTGATTTTAGCTGCATTGCATCACTGACTGTGTTCAAGATGTGCACCCCAGCCCCCCAGGGCACACCCCACACCTGGGCTGTGGAGGTGGGGCTGCTGGCTCTGCTCCCACCCCCCTGCCTTGTGGAGAGAGAGGGAGCGGCCGTGTTGTGGTTTTCTGGCTGGGACTTAAGATGCTGTACTCGCTGATGGCTAGTTTTGTTAAGACCAATTCGTTTGCACAGAAAATGGTATAAAAATCAGAGGACTCGCTGTCCCCTCTGAGAGCTGCCATCTGCTTGTCGGTCCACCGGGGGTGTTTGGTGACTCCATTTAGCTTACACAGGAGTCTTAGGAGGGGTTTGTCGCCCACAGAGCCAGCAGGGAAGGGCTGGGAGGGTCTGATCCCTGGTGCCACCTTCCAGCAGAGGATCGGGGCTCCCAGGACAGCAGACAGGATGTGCTCTGTGTGGAGCCCATGTGTCCAGGTAGTAAGGTGCATGTCATCTCAGTGCTGAGCCAACTGGGATACACTCTCAAGACCGGCCAGCTCGAAGCACGAATGGAGCATGAGCTTGGTGGACATTCTTCCTGGCTGCTCAGCACTAGGATCTCCCGTCTCCCACCTGGAAACCAAGAACAGCAGCACGCGGCTGAGGGTGTCCGCACAGGCGTCACGGCCCCGCAGGACTGTGGGGTGTTCGCACCGGTGCTTTCAGAGCTGGGCGTCAGGATGATGGCGGATGGTGAGGGGAGCTCTGAGCCAGGGGAGGCCTGGATGTGGCAAAGAGCAGTGTGGCCAGCCAGCAGCCCCACGCCCAGCTCACACTGGGGACACACCGGCAGGCCACCTCCTGAAGCATGTACAGTGGTTTAGTGCGGCACCAGCACTGTGTGCAAGCAGGACAGGGTGTCCAGATGCAGTTGTCACAGGGCCAGCCCGCCTGGGTGCTCGGGCAGTGTACAGCCTCGCCATCCGTGGTGGCTCTGGTGCTCACTGTGGTTCTGACCAGTTGGAGGATTGACTGTGTTTGCTATTTATGCAACAGTCCAGCTTACTCTGTTTTAGCAGCTTTGCTGACAAGTACTTGGCAGACTGTGCTGTCCACAGTGACAGGTGGTTAGGTCCTGACTTGAGTACATCCACAGTCAGGGGTGAGGAACACTCCTCCAGCGCTGGTCCTGCTTCATAAGCAGCTGGTGCCGCTCAGCCACCCGTCGCTGTGCCGTGTGCGCAGCGGTCCCGCGTGGTGCCCTTATGAGTTTGGCTCTGCGGGGGATGCAGCACATCCCCTTCACTGTGCTGCGGCTTTACAGATAGGGGTCTGGCAGCCCCATGTGGAGCACGTCCACGGTGCCGCTTGTCCGTCAGCATTTGCTTCGTCAGACTTACGTCACGTTTGTATGGTGACTGCGATCAGTGACTACGACTCACTGAAAGCTCAGATGATGGCTGCATTTTTTCTTAGCACTAAAGTGTTTTTAAATAAGGTGTGCATGTAATGTTTTAGACGTGCTTGTGGCACACCTCATGGGCTTCAGTGTAAACATACCCTGAACCCGTTTCGTCGTGATGTGGCATCCAGAGCTGAACCCTCAGAGTCTCTGAGCTGTGCCCATGTGCCCCTGGTTCTTCTCATACGCAGCGCTGTGTCTCTCATACGTTCTACTTACACGTGTGTTCCGAACACCACTATACTGTGCTATTTTGTCAAAGCCAGCAGCGCTTTGACAAGGTCTCAGTAGTAGGTCTGTGCACCATCTCATGCCCTGTCCTTGCGCACCCCTGAGGCCCTGTGCAGGCCGTGCCTCTGCCCACCTGTGGCATCCCCTGCGCAGGGGCTGTCATGATGAGTGCCTCCAGCTTCTGATACCTGCAGAGGTCCCATTCGCTTTCACTTCTGAAAGATGCTTTCGCTGGATAGGAATTCCAGGTTGGCAGTTTTTTCTTTCAGGGCTTTGAACGTGCTTCCTCATGGAGCCCTCTTTTGAAATGTTCCCAAATTCCTGGTGCCACCTTGTCTTTATTTTTCTGTATATAATGTAACTTTCTTTTGGCCGTTTTAAAATTTTCTCTTTATCCTGGATCTTAGCAGTTTGATTGTGATGTGTCTGGTGCTCTGGGCACGTGCACATAGGGCTCGTGTGCTTCTTGCGTCTGTGGGCTCAGGGCTTCTGGAATCTGTCCGCCCTTGTCTCCCAACTCACCCCACAGGGCCACGCTGTGGAGCTCAGGTGGCTGAAGTCCCTGTGGGCCACTGAGGTTATTCTTTCCCTCCGGGTCTCAGTTTAGTTGGTTTTTTATTGCTGTCCCTCCAGCTACTCATCTTTTATTTTCCAGTATCGTCCTGTCTAGTGTTTCTTTGTGTCAGGTGTGGCGGTTTTCAGCTCTCAAAGTTCTGTTTGGGTCTTCTTAGTGTCCCTGAGATGCACCTCTGCCTGGCCCTCGAGCCTGTGGGGCAGTCTCTCCAGGCGCTCTGACGCCTTGGCACCTGCTGGGTCAGCAGGCACAGTTCTGGTCGGTTGGTGTCTCTCTGAGGCCTGTTTCCTGCTTGTCGGTACTCTGGTGACCTTAGGTCGGACCCCAGACATTGTGAATCTCATCTTCATTCTTGGAATGTCCTAAACCTTGTTCTGGATGTCACAAAATCAGAAACGCTCTGATCATTCTGGATTTTGCTTACCAGGTCTCTTTGGTGGTTCCAAGCAGGTCTTAGCCTAGGGCTGGTCCCCCTCCCAGGTGTTGGTGGCACTGAGCCCTCCCTGCCCTGGCCTCTGACATGTCTTCCTGGAGGTCCAAGGTGGGACTGCACCCGTCTCCAGAGGCCTCTTTCCTGGCCCCACAACCCTGCTTTGCCAGCCCTGGCTGCCTTGGCCCCCAGGTCCTCAGCTCCCCTCTTGGGGCTCCCCACTTCCTCCCTCAGACCCTCTTGCCCATTTCCTCTCAGGGTGTGATCCTCTTTTGCCTGGTGTCACGTCTTTAAAACTACTATTTCACACAGTTTATTTGGTCTTACGTTTTTGGTTCAGGTGGGAGGGAAAATCCAGGCTGGGCCCACTGGCCCCATCTGGGCTGGCAGCAGAAGTCACCTGGGTCATTTCTGATGCATAGGCCAGGCCTGTCATGTGTAGCAGGAGGACCTTCTCAAAACTGAAATTCTGGTTATGAAGTCATATGTCATTCTGAAGAATGAAAGGGGGAAGAGGTCCCTGAGGAAACAGAATTTTGCTCGGGAGCTCGCCAGTGAATGGAAGATGGAGAATCAGAAGTGAAGGTGGAGGGGTTGGCAGCACCTAAGAGCAGCAGAAAAGAAACCCAGAAGAGTCAGGGCATCTCAGAAAGGGTGTGTGTTCTCTCAGGAACAGGAGGTGGGTGTCCTGTGCCCGGGCTGGCCAGCATGGGGGCAGGTGGCTTGGTTCTGCTTTGCTTCTGTACCTAGGCCACTGAGCTGGCAGCCTGGGCTGCACCCAGGGTGCTCAGCCTCCACTGTGTCCCCGGAACGTGCAGTCAGGTGGATTGGCATGTGGGGGGGCCCCGCGACGGGTGGGGTGGAGGCTCGAGGCACCTGCAGGGTCAGCACCTGCAGGGCCAGTGCCCTTTGTATCTGTTACTCTCGTCTTTTATATAAGTTCCTCTTTATTCTCGTATCCTTTGCGCACGTGTTTTTTCAAAACTGTACTGTTGTAACAAACTTTATGTGATAATTATAAGTTACATATGTCTTATGTATGGCACAAGTTCTTAAGATCAAGTTCTTAAGGATTTTTCTTTATTTCAAACTTTAATTTTATAGAGGCTTTTATGAAGTAAATTAATTTTTAAAAATTTAACCAAATGTACCTATCCCTTTCAAATCTTACACAAGCATTACCTTATCCTGTGATTATAGCTGTGTCCAAAGTGAATATAATTTTAAGAAATAGATAAGAGTACCCCCCAGTGTTACGTCAGTGTGTCACCCAGGGTGGTCTAAAATTCCACGTGGTTTTTTTTTTCTGTTTTAAAATATGTATTGAGCTATGTTGATGTCACTTGTATAAAGAAAATGAAACAAGGCTGAATTGGGAAGCGCCCTGGGCTGAGGGGTTGAGCCAGTTGCCTGCCCCCAGCGTGTTCTCCCTGCAGCCGGCCCCTCCAGTTTCTCGCTGCCTTTGCAGGAGGAGAACATCTGTCTGCACTGGGCAGCATTCTCAGGCTGTGTGGACATCGCTGAGGTTCTGCTGGCTGCCAGGTGTGACCTCCATGCCGTGAACATCCACGGGGACTCACCCCTGCACATTGCTGCCAGGGAGGACTGCTATGCCTGTGTAGTGTGAGTGTCTTCTCCCACCTGCAGCCCTGCGAGGCTCTTGGGTGGGACAGCACCCTGGTGGAGGTGGCTACGTGAGTAGACAGGTCTTCTGCTCCCCAGTGGAGGCCAGCATGGTTAGTTCTGGTTCAGGTAGGGCTGCTGTAGAAAACATCCAATGGCTCAGGTGGACTGAGGAGGCCAGCCCTGCCCTCCTGGGAAGCGGCCACCCCCAATCTGGAGTGGGGTGCAGTGCCACCTGAGGGGTGGCCACCCCGGTGCAGTTGCTGGTGATTGGACCCCTCTCCAGACTCAAGGCCCTCCTCTGCGCCACTCCACCCTGGTGTGGGTGGGTGGGGTCTGCAGGTTGCCTCTGTTTGGCACCCGCTGCAAGCTCAGACCAGGGCAGCAGGAGGGGCATGTCCCAGGACCTAGCGTTGGCTAGTCGTAGGACCTGAGGTGATCCCACCTCACCTGGAAATGAGGGGACATCCCTGCAGTGAGGCACTCCCTCTCAGATGTGGACCTCGTGGGCATTTGGTCTGTGGTGGGGTGAGTTCATGGGGGTTTGTTGGGCATGGGGGTGCATGGAGGTGCACGTGGGAGCACACTGTCCAGGTCTGGCTTAGACCAGGCCTCAGGTCACCCACCAGTGCTGACTGTGCACGGCTGGCTGGGGTCTTTGTCTCTGTCACTGCTGCTCTTTTCACCCTCGAGGGCCCATTTGAATGAAAGCGGGAAAAATCAAGTTTACATGCCTAGTTCTTTCTAAACGTTGGGCTGGGAAAATAGGTGACTTGGCAGTACATGTGGGGGAGGAAATAGAAGGGTATTCCAGGTGCGTTGCAGCCAGTCTTCCTAGAAGCACCGGTTAGCAGGCTTGGTGACTTCAAGGTGTGTTCTCTTTGTTATCACTAATTACAGTCATCTTTTAAATCTCTGTATCTTGTAAATAAAAATCTGAATGTTTTGTTGGCTTATATTTTCCCTTTAAGCCTCTTTCTTTGTCGAGATTCAGATGTCACCTTGAAAAACAAGGAGGGAGAGACTCCCTTAGAGTGTGCAAGTCTCAACTCTCAGGTGTGGAACGCTCTGCAGATGAGCAAGGCGCTCCGAGACTCGGCCCCGGGCAGGCCCATCCTGTTGGAGAAGATAGTAAGCAGGTGAGGGGTATTCCCCCCACTGACATGGGCCAGAAGGGGTTGGGATACCCCCTTCCCTGGGCCTGGCAGCTGCCCTGCTGTGCTCTTTACCAGCTCGGGGCAGGACATATCACCACAAAAGGTAACTCCTCTTTTCCGGCAGAGACATTGCTCGAGGCTATGAGCACATCCCCATCCCGTGTGTCAACGCTGTGGACAGTGAGCCATGCCCCAGCAACTACAAGTATGTTTCTCAGAACTGCGAGACGTCCCCCATGAACATTGACAGGAACATCACCCACTTGCAGGTCAGTGATGGTGGGCGGAGGGCCAATTTCCCTGGGCGAGATAGCAAGTCTTTGGGGCTAGGGCCTATGGGCATTTCCCCAGGAAGACCTGCTACTCCCATGGCTGCCTCCCAGGAAAGTTGGAAGGCAGATGAGATCCTCCCAGAAAACAGACCCTGCATCCCGCATTGGGTCCTTGGTTCCCAGAGCAATGCCAAATGTCCCCCGTGAGTGGTGGTTTAGGGGACCCCCCAAGCACAAGGCACCCATGCTGCGAGCTGGGGTCCCCAGCCTCTGAGCTCATGCCCACAGCTAATGTCGGATGTGGCCTTGTGCCCGCGCTCGGGTTGCAGCTCTGGACCCTGCCTTCCCAGGCCTGAGCCTCAGGCCTGAGTGCAGCAGCCTTTTCCAGTTCCTTCCTGGGGCTATGCCTTGCTGCTGACCTTACTGCCTCCCCTGCCTCCTTCTAGTCCCTCAGGGCCCCTCCCATGAGCTCCCAGCATGTCTCTGGCTAAGCACTCTCTTCAGCCACACACCCTCCTTCCTAAGGGGCCACCCACCCCTTGTCCTTGAGAAAGGGGGAGAGCACTCACCTCTCTTCCAAGCTGGCGTGGCTTCCAGAGGATGTAATGTGAGGTCATGGGTGGGCGGGCTGCTCCTGATGTGAGCTGCCTGCCTCCCCAGTACTGCACGTGCATAGATGACTGCTCATCCAGCAACTGCATGTGTGGCCAGCTCAGTGTGCGCTGCTGGTACGACAAGGTGAGTGCGCTGTGGCCGCCCATGTGCTTGTGCGGTAAGTTCTGGTGACTGTGGTTTACGGAAGCAGTATGGTCACCTTCTGATTCCATCATGGCTCCGAGGCCTGCTTTAGAGAGGAGTCGTGCAGGTGAGCCAGCTGAGGAAGCCAGCCGGGGACAGGCAGGCAGGGAGAAAATGTGGACTGAGGCAGGGACTTGGGGACAAAGCCAGCCATCCTTTGTGGCTGCCTGGAGGTGGCAGGGATGGCCTTGGGCTTGGCAGTGGCCAGAGGGTGCTGTCCGGAGTGGCAGAGGTGGCTGTCTGGGTGTCCTTGCTTGGGAGTTCAGAGGTCACTGGTGAACAGGAGCCAGGACGTCCTGGGGTGGGTAGGAAACAGGTGTGGGTGGAGGCTGTGGGCACATGACTCTTGTCAGAGCCCACTTTGGAAGAGAAGGGGTATGGGTGCAGGGAAGGGTCTGTGCACCCTGTGTGTCCGAATGAGGCTGCAGGCGCCATGGGCAGGGCAGACGTGGGGGCCAGGTGTGTGTGTGCTTGGGGAAGCATGGCCATGCTAAGGTGTATTTTGAGGAGAGTTCCGACTGTTCAGAGCAGCCTCTGAGATGGGGGCGTGTCAGGCTCAGCTGGTGTGTCCCAGTGGCTTTGCCGTATCTGGGGTGTAGGACAGGAAGGCAGGCAGCTGGGTCCCTCCAGAGCTGGGGGATGGCAGGGCAGCAGGGCTGAGGGTGCAGAGTGGAGGTGGTCCAGGCTGGAGGCTGGGCTGGGGACGGGAGTCCAGGGAGTGCTGGAGGGCGGGGGGGAGGCTGGCCGGTGGGGTGGGCGACAGTGGCCACAGTTGGGGGCCTGGGAGAGCTGAGCAGGGGGTTTCCCAGAGCTGCATGGACTCCTGGTTTGATGCTTCCCATCTGTAGCAGAACACATGACTTTCCTGTTACCCAAGGAAACCATCATTTTTACATCAGTTTTCAGTTTGTAACAACATGTTGGTGTGAGTTATTTCTTGGCAGTGACAGGCCATCCTCATCCTGACTGCACGTCTGTCCCCAGGACGGCCGGCTGCTGCCGGAGTTCAACATGGCAGAGCCCCCCTTGCTCTTCGAGTGCAACCATGCCTGCTCCTGCTGGAGAAACTGCCGGAACCGTGTGGTGCAGAATGGCCTGAGGTGGGCACCCCTGCGGCCGTGGCTCGAAGGTGGTGTTTGAACTTGGGACTGGGTGAAGCCACGGGTCTCTGTTCAGAAAATCTGAAAATGAATTGAGTTTGTCGAGAAGCTGTTTCATGTGTGTCTCACAGAGAAGAGCATGGTGTGTCTACGTGTCACATGCATGTGTGGAGAGGACGGTTTACCCAAACCCTTTACCTCTGGCAGGCCGTCTTACAGGCTGATGTAAGTGACGGAGGTTTCTTAACGCTCACCTGTGGCCATGATGACCCTTTGAATTTTGTTTCAACATTCCTGTCACCTCTGGCAGGCCACCTGCTCTGAGCTCCTCTGGTACCACAGAGCGATGGCATCTGGTGTGAAACCTCTCAGACTCCTTGTTCTGAGTCACTCGGGTGCTTGGTCCAGGGAGGCCTGGCCGGGCTCAGATCCTCTCCCACAGCATCTCTGACCACCCAGAGCCACACCCTGAGCTCTGGGTATGAACCTGCCCCTGAAATGTGTCTGAGTTTAGATGATCTCAAAGCCCATCCAGGTGTAAGGGTAGATCTATGGACTGTGTGTGTTCAGCTGAACACGAATTTTTGTAATATTGTGGGGTTTCTGGATGTAGGTAATCCAAGGGCACTTGTGAGCAGCCCACCCTTCTCTGTCCTTGTGTGGTGGAAAGTCCTGATGCAAGGGCAGACACGTCTGTCCCACAAGGGCCCCTGGATGCACAGGTGGGCAGGCTGGATGCATGGCTCTTAGGGCCTGGGAGAGCACTTAGGTAGGGTAGCTAGGTCCCCATGGCCAGCCTGAGGGCCTGAGCAGACCTGCCTCACAGCCTGGTGTGGGCAGGAGCTTTAGCCTTTGGTGTTTGTTGAGACCCAGTGTCTTGGTGAGGAGACTGAGGCCAGAGGGGGACAGCCAGGCCAATTTCTGACGCCCCACAGCTTCGTGGCTCATGGGCTCACCCGGGGGTCGTTGTTCCATTGCTTAGGGAGGGGTGGGGGCACAGCCTTTCAGACACAAAGCCACCTGTGCTGCCACCTCGGGGTCGTAACCGGGTGTGAGCTGAGCGCCATGGATGACCACAAGTGGCTGATGTGTTTTCCAGGGTGAGGCTTCAGCTCTACCGGACACAGAACATGGGCTGGGGCGTGCGGACCCTGCAGGACATCCCCATGGGCACCTTCGTCTGCGAGTGAGTGCCTGGCTTGCCCCAGGGCTGCCAGCTGTGCCTGCTCCCAGGGAATGCAGCGTGGAACAATGTGCCTGCATGAGGGTGCCACTCACCTGGCAGGGGCTCCGTGGCCCTTCAGGGGCTTCCCTGGTGCCCAGGAAACCACATGTGTTGCTCAGCCCCTGCTTGCCCTCTGGTTCGCACTTTGCTCAAACTCAGGACATGTTTAGGATGTCATTCACGTCTGACTTTCCAGGAAGGGTCATTCAGGTCCCAGGTCAGGTAGAAGGAACCTAGAGCTTGGCCCCAGTCCAGCCCCAGGCGGGGTCCTTGTGCCCTCGGTGCTGTGGTGAGGTGGTGAGCCACCACCCCGTTTTCATCTGTGTTTGTTCCCCACAGATACGTGGGGGAGCTCATCTCTGATTCAGAAGCTGACGTCCGGGAAGAAGATTCTTACCTCTTTGATCTTGACAACAAGGTAACGTGTTTGGGGGTTGGGGCCTGAAGAGCAAGTGTGGCTGTGCGGTTCGGGGCTGTCTGTGCTGGCGAGGAGGCCTGCGTACCCACCCCCATCAGTGTCCCGCCCCCTCCCCTCTTCTCTCCTCCCCGTCCAGTCTGACTGGCTGTGCTTCTCTGATCAGGGCTCTGGGGGCATCTTCAGGTGGACCCCTGACCGGGGGGTCCCTGAGCTTGTACCACTGAGCAGATTTCCTCGCACCAGAGTGTGGGGCCCCAGACATGTCACTTGACTTTCTGAAACCCAGCTTTTCATTTTGGGTTCCAGCCCAAAGCCCCCAAGGCCACCTGAGGCTAGGTGGCTGTATGTGCAGTGACCGAGCAAGCCTTGTGTGGGGGTAAGGAACCCATGCATGACAGTGCAGGTGCATCCCTCCGTATTCCCAGCCACCTTCCTGGTGCTGGAAGAGTAGGGGGACCCTGGTTTCTGGAGGTTTCTGACTGTCTTTCACCTTCCTGGGGTCCCAGTGTCACGCTTGAAGTCACAGATTGCCTGTTGGAAAGCTGCCTGGAGCTTCAGTTGATGCCCGAGGGAGCAGATAACAGGGGAGGCAGGGGCCAGAGCCCTGGACGGTAACCCCAAGGTCAGGCCCTCCGGCAGTCGCCCTACCAGAGATGTCAGTGTTCGGGTCAGGTGTTTCACAGAAGGGAGGCTTGTATCCTGGAGGCTGTAGCTCAGAAGCCACCCACCTGGGCACAGAGCCAGACCGGCATGGTGAACTGTGGGTTAGCCACAGGCAGGCCTCCCTGGGAAACCCTGCCCTTCCCCCACCCCCGTGTGTAGAGCTGGCTGCCTGGTGTGCAGCAGCTCCTCATGCATCTGGAAGATTCTCTGACTTGGGTGTCTTGGGGATCTCTTCCCTCTGTGGCTTGTTCACTTCCTAAGGATGCCTTTTAGTAAACAGAAGACGTTGTTTTTACTTTTGTCTTATTATTGGTCTTTTTCCTGTATGCCCGTGGGCTTTTGTAACAGCCTAAATAAGGTTTTAGTACCCAGGGTTGCCAGGCTGTGCAGACAACCCACTGTTTCTTGGGAGGTGTGCATGTGCCTTTCCCTCTGGGTGAGCGGCCCCTGGCTGTGCAGTTCAGCCGACCTCCCCACCTGGCTGCTGGGCACTGTGGCCGCTGGAGACAGCCTAGCTTACCCACTGCGCAGCAGGCGGCCCTCATCCCGACCAGGTACCTGGTCTGCTGTGGCCCTGGGCGGCCTGCCCCACGTTAGTCCCCACCTGCAGTGGCTTCGCGGGAGCCTCATGCTCCTGGGGAGCCTGCAGCCTCCCTGTAGGTCATGGAACAAGCCTCCTGCGGGCGTGGGCTCGCCAGCTGCCCCCAGGTCGCAGCGCTGTGTCCTTTCACGTCGTCTTTGTCACGTAGGAGCGCTCTGGTTTTTTGTGGTGTCATCTGGTATGTCTTTTGTTCGGTAATTTTCTTATTTATCCAAAAGGTTTTTGATGTTTTTCCTTCTTGGATCAACTTTACTGCAATTAGTTCATACACGGTGAGGTTTAAGTGTTTTCAGGTTTGTTTTTGTTTTACGTGGTTTCAGTCTGACAAGCATGTGTGTCAGCACACTCCCATCCAAGGGGAGCATTTCCAGGCCCCCCAGGCCTCGTGCCCCATCGCTCTGGCTGTTCCGCAGTGTCTTGCCTGCATTAGGCTTTCCTGTAGGGGCCCCAAGCATGAGACCCACCAGCCGTGCGTGTGATCCCCCAACAGCCGGGCCCGATTGTGCCGCTTGCCTTCCGTGGACGCAGTGTGTCGGGGTTGCCCTTACGCGATAGTAGGCTTCTTGTAGATGTGAGTTTGGGGTCTTTTGGGAAATCCCCAGGCATGGAATTACTGCCACCTGGTGAGTGTATGTGTGACAGCTTTAAAGAAAAGGGTGGAGCGGTTCTCCAAGCAGGTGCAGCACGTCACAGCACCACCAGCAGCGGCAAGATCCCCAGGTGTTCTCGTTTTAATCGGCGCTGCCTTTGGCTGGCTGTGAATGTGAGCATCTTCTCACGTGCTCCCTAGCACTGTAGATTTCTGAAGACATTTTTAAACTCTATTGGCCATTAATTACACCGCCTGTCTTCTGAGCCTAAGAGCTCTGCATTCCCCAATGTGTGGGCTTTGTTAGCCGTGTTTTTCAGCCTGGGCCTCTTCGCCTTCTCATTGTTCAGTGCTTTCTTGTCCTAAGAAATCCCTGCTGCAAGGTTTTGGAGATTATTTTTCCTTTCTCTGTGATTTGCACATTCTTAGCTTTTATGTCGAGTGAGCTTGTGTGCAGCTTGTCCCCGCTGCAGGGCTGCTGGACCAGCCTCTGCTTGTGCCATCGCCAGAGGCCCTTGACGGCCCCTGCGCTGCGCCGAGCTTCCGGTCCATGCCGCTGTCCCCTGACCACGGCCAGGGGAGGAGCCTTGGGCTAGTGCTGAGGCTTCTGTTCTTTTGGATGCCTGTGCCCTTCCTGGCGTTCCTATGTGCATTTCCAGGCCAGCGTGTCTGTACAAAAAGAGGCTGCTGGAGTTGTAATGGGATCACATCCGGCCTGTTGATGAGTTTGGGGCGCTGATGGCCTTTGTCCCGTCAGTATCGAGTCCCAGGTCGTGGCAAGGTCTGCAGAGCTCTGCAGCCTCCAGCGTCCAGACCTTACAGACATTGCCTTGAATCCATCCCCAGGTATTTTGTGCATTTTAGGCTTTTGGAAACAGCGCTGCCCTTTATTGCATTTCCAGTGGCCTCTGGTTTATGCGAATAGTCTTTGCCTCGCATCCTGGCCTTGCTGAATCCACTTGCCAATTCTAGCAGCGATTCTTAAGGTTCTTTGGGATTTTCTGGGTACAGAACTGTGCTGTTTGTGGGTAACAACAGGTCTGCCTCCCCCTTTCCAGTCTGCACCTTCACATCCTTGCCTGGCACCCAGCTGACCTCCATGGGGCCATGGGAGTGGGGGACGTGCTCGCTGTGCTCTGTGCTGTTGGGTAAAGGCATTCCTGCTTTGGCCCTTAAGTGTGATGTGAGTTGTGGGCTTCCGGTGGGTGCCCTTCCAGCACTAGTTTGCTGAGCGTGTGTGTTCTTGATTCTTAAAAATCAGATTTATTCAGTCATAGTTTCTGTGCAGCAAGTTCACACTCTTATGTGCACCCTTCTTTCAGTTGGGACACATGTCTTCTGTTAGGGCTCTGTTGCTGTGGGGCAGGCGTCAGTGTGCCGAGCGGGGTGCTGGGTGTCTCCAGGATGTGTTCTGTTGGGCCTTGGACAGGGTCCTCGGGCTCACGTGGTGATTGTCAGACCTCAGCTCTTGGCTGTAGGACTGAGGTGCCTGCGTGTTGCTGGCTGTGAGCCGTGGTGCACTCAGCTGCCCAGAGGAGCTGCACTTCCCACCTGTGGCTGCCAGCACTTGTTGACGACCAGTTGCCGGGTCTTCCTGGTGGGCGCCATCTCAGGCGGTACTCTGTGTCCTTCACAGTGTTGCTGGCAAGAAGCAAGCTCAAGGGCTGGGGTCCCTGCCTCCGGCTCACAGCCACCCCAGCCTCTTCTGTCCCCCCCAGTTCTGCCTTTTCTGGAACACTGTGTGGAGGGGATCGTGCATCATGGGGCCTGTGGTGTCTGGCTCCTCTGCCTTGGGAAGCGGGCCTGGTGAGGCTCACGGAGTCATCGGGTCTCGATGTTGCCGTTACTGCTGAGTGGCGCTCCAGCATGTGGGTGCCGCGGCCTACTGGCTAGGCCACGCTGACGGGCGCGTGGCCTGCTCTCGGTTGTTGGCAGTAGGAGCTGCCATGAGCAGTAGCGTACAGCTGTTGGGGGCGTCCACACCTCCTGGGGGGCCACATGGTAAGTGATGTTCAGCCTCGTCAGAACTGTAAAATGGTGTCCCCCAGATTTTGCCAGGCCTCTCCATGCTTCTAGCAGGAGGGCAAGTCCTGTGCTGGCAGCTTCATTGAGGTCGGGAGCAAGGGTCCCTGGTGTTGGGGAATTTTGATGCTCTTGTGGGCTTTTTGTTTAGCTTAATTGGTTGGCATCTAGAAATACAGTTAGTTTTTTCAACTGCTTATCATGGGACCTGTTAAAGCTCACCAGGTATGCTGGTTTGTGAGTTCTTCCATTTGTGAGTGCAGTCAGCAGCTGGGTGCAGTGCCCTCCCGGCTTGTTCCCCCACTGCATCCTCTCTTGGCCGGGCTGTGGGAAGCTTCCAGAACCCTGTGCCACAGGGGCTGCCGATGCCAGTGTTCTCCAAGCTGGGTCCCTCCTTCATTGAGAGGTTCATGGACTGAGCCTGCACTGTGCCCCCTGACTCTCCGAGCCTGTGAAGTGGTGCTGCGCTCTCACCTCATTCTGGGAGCAAGGCGGCCACAGCGCTGTCGTTGCTGGGTCTGCTACATCCTGTGTCTTTGGCCATGAGACAGTGCCGTGCGGTGTGTCTGGACCCACTGCCCCAGCATCTGTGCCGCCAGGGGCCTGGGTCTAGTGCCTGGTTTTCCTGCTTGATTTCAGCTTGTCTCCTGTGTCTCCTCCTGCCCCTGACTAGTTCCCTGTGGTGTCACACATTGTATTTGACAAGCGTGTTTGAAGAAATAGGTGGAGGCTTAGGCTTTTCCCTTGCCTGGGGTCACCTTAGTCCATCAGCAGGAGCCGAGGCCCTCCAGAGCTGACCACAGCCCTGCCTGAGTCCAGTGGACCCCTGCCCCCCCGGCCCCACCCCACACAGTCCCTGCCCCTGGCCCCAGCTTCACAGCATCCCTGAAAATGGGTTTGTCACTCGGCTATACTGGAACTCAGTATGACACCCTGCTGGAGGCGTGGGCCCTTTAGCAGCCCTGTGGGCCCTTCTCTGCTGAGTGAGGTCCCCATCTTTCAGGCAGACATCATCCTGCCACTTGTCTTTTATTAAAATTGTGTAAGTTTCTTTATGTGTCCTTGGCAGGCCCAGTCAGTGGGTCTGCCCTCACTGTTCCCCTGGCTCCATGTGCTCTTAGTAGCAGCCTGGAGCTGAGACCTGCCGGCATCCTTGGATCAGGTCAGTGTACAGAGTTGTCACCCAAGGGCAGGAGGGAGAAAGGTCGCCTGGGTGTCCCCAGGCCTCCCCGGGGGTGTCGGCTTGTGTTCCCTCCCCAGAGCCTTCCCAGGCAGAATCCCAGGCCGGCGGCTTGCCCCACTCCTCACTTCTGTTGGGCTGCCTTCCTCGCTTATCTGTCGTGAAGTCTCTGGACCAGGGCTTCCGTAAAGGAAGACTGCTGATCTGAGCCTGGTCCGTGACTGTCAGACTCAGCCACCGGGCCACCCACTGCTCGGTTGCCGCGCACGTTCCAGGACCCTCTGCTGGCCCCTGACACAAGTGTAGGCTCTCTGTGCTCCTGTCTGTAGCCGGCCCTGTCCCAGACCCTAGCCTCCCCGTCATCATGCCAGTATCCTAGCCTCCCTTCTGTCCTGCCCACTGTGGCCTGTGGCCGCACCTCCTTCTGCGGGCAGCCACTCTTTTTGGCAGCCCCTTTGGTCTCTGACTTAAAAAAAAAGAAGAAAATGAAAGCACGTTCCACTTCCACCCCTTCTTCCAGGGATTCCTTTTTCTTACCTTTGTGGATACTTTCCTTTTCACTTCACATGGAAATTTTTGAACTGACAGAACAGTAGAGAAGCTGGCATCGCCAGGGCCCTGGTGTCATCCCTAAATCCAGCAGTTGTCCCTGTCTTGCTTTGTCCATTTCACCTGTGTCTTTGGAGAAATTTGGTTACAGTCTTTCATTTCACCACCGATGGTGTCCCCATGTGCCTGTGAACATGCCTTACAAGCACCATCATTCCGCCCAGCAGGACCGCCTCATGCAGCCCCATTCATGCCTGGTTTCTCGCCTTCCCCATGCATCCCCAACTCGCCGGCAGCCCACCCTGGAGCACCTTGCTCTGAGTGCCATGGCCGCTGCATTTCTCCTTATCACAGGCAATGTTCTCCACACCTGAAGGGGTACCTGTTCTCAGGGACCAGCCATTCCGCAGAAACCCCGAGTATGGGTTGGCCCCCCTTCCCTCAGAGGCCACCTCCCTTGTCCTCTCTCCTGCTGATGGTGTGAGGTGCTACGTTTATTAACAAGTTCTGCTGTTTGAATAAAACCTTTCCACCCAGACCTGGTCTTTGAACCACTCCTTGGGGGTGGCAGGGGAAGGCTGCTGCGGCCCTGCTCTCCTGCCCTCAGGAAAGGTTCCGGCCTCTCTGCTCTGCACGTTGCTCTGGGCACATGGGCTTTCTTATGGGGGCCGGTTGTCACCATTCTAACTGATTCTCAAGTTTTCCCCTCTGGCCAGTGGGCGCCCAATCTGACTGGCTTCCTCCAGCCTCCATGCATGCCAGGACCTTGGGCCCGTCTGTCCCGCCCTCATCCTGTGGGCGATTCCTTGGGTGTCAGGCTCTTCTTCCACTGGGTGCTGTTGGCCTGGGGCTCAGCTTTCTGAGGACAGAGCTAGGGAGGGAATGAGCTTTTTAAGAAGTGTGTTGGTGTGGATATTCTGGCCTGCGCACAAGTGGCAGGCTTCCTTGCAGAGCCTCCCGGATGGCCTGAGCACCATGGCTTGCCTTGGTGACCATGCCTCCTCGAGGGTGCACAGGGCCAGGCTCTGCGGGCGGTGGGACCGCCCCCTTGATACAAGGTGATGCTCATTCGTCGTGGTTGGTTCTAAATCCTTACATTTTCTGATTGTGTTAAGTATCACATGTTTTAAGAGTAAAAGGCATGTTAAAGGTTAGATTCAGATGCAGAGTCTGTGCACTCTATGCACCCACCCCCTTACCAGCCCTCCCGCCACGGTGACGGGTGAGGAGCGCAGAAGCCTGCCTAGAACGCCTTGCAGCCTGTGTTCTTCGCAGCAGCATGGCTGGGTGTCGCCAGACGGTCAGCACAGGCAGCCTGTCCTCATCCCCTGGGGGGCCACAGGTTGATGCCAGCCACTGTCCCCTTTGCACTCAGTCTCTGCACTTGGGTCCCTGAGCCTCTGCTCATCCATCCAGTGATGGCTTTACCAGCAGGGCATTTTGATGGAGAATTTCCATTTGATTCTTTCTTGTTCCTGAGACTTCCCATTTCTCTGAGACATTCATGCTTTCTTCACATGGAGGAGGGCCTTCGCAGCTTTCTGGAGCCCCTAACCTGCCAGTGAGCATATGCTGCATGTCAGGGCTGGGCTCACTTGATCTTCCTGACCCTCCAGAATGTGCTGCTTCCTTGGTTTTTCATATGCCAAGTCGTTTGGGTTGGTAACATCGACGTGGAGGCTCTGTAGTTGTGAGCGCCCAGCTATGCTCTCCTGCTAACACACACGGAGGGCTTCCTGATGGACCCCTCAGCCTATGCTCCATCCAGGTGGGCCTCAGGCTGTCGAAAAGGCCTGCAGACACAGGCTCGCCCCCAACCAGAGTCCCTGCTCATCCCTCTCAGGATGTCTGGTCACAGTGGCTTGTGACGTGCAGGGTGGGAGCACCTGCAGGCTCAGCCCATCGTGCCGAGGGGCAGAGCCCAGAGCCCGTGTGTCTTTGGGACACACCAGGAGGTGGGGGTCTTTGGAGAGCAGGTCTTTAATTTCTCTTGGCATGAGTACCTTTTGGCCTTTGGTTAATGACATGGCCTGGTGTCTGAGGCGCCTGGGCATACATACCCTGAGGGGAACCGCCTGCTCACTGTCACCTGGCCCTTCCCTCGAGACTGCTCTGTTCCTGTGACTTTATTACGAATGTCACAAACTTAGCAGGCAGAGTCTGCGGGCCAGAGTTGGGGTGCAGTTGGGTGGAATTCAGCCCGGATGAGTGTTCCATTTCCTCACTGGCTGTCTTCAGCCACTCAGCTCCTCTGACCATGCTGGCAGCAGCTTCTGGCATTGTGGTTCTTTCCAGACAACACTTCACTTTTTAAAGGCTTGTGTGATTGGACCAGGACCCTGGCCACCTTTCTCATGGTCAGCCTGGTGTCCCTTTGGGGTCACACAACTCTGGGGGCAAGGGTCATGGATCCACTGGGACCCTGACCGCTTGCACTGTGGGGTTAGCAGGACATCATGGGATTCATGTTGTAATTGCTGTCTGAAGGGTCTCCTCTGGGTAGCCAGGCAGCCCCCAGCCTCAGTGCAGCCTCCCACCCTTCATCTCCTCTCCCTTTGCCCTCTGCCCCCCGACCAGCAGCCCCTGGCCCCTCCTATCACTGCTCGCCTCCCCGTCACTGAGTCTCTGAGGGGTGTGGGTCCCGTCCTGGTGCTGGTGGCATCAGAGCTCAGGGAACAGGGCTGCCGCCGCTCTGTGTGTGGTCGTCTTCCCCCCCGTGAGGATGCAGCATCCACTTGGGACTCATTCCACCTGCCCTGCCAGGAGGGTAGCGGCACTGTGCCCGTGACCTTTCCACGGCTCTGAGTGCAGCACCATCCCTTGCCCCACAGAACGGAGATGTGTACTGCATTGACGCGCACGTCTACGGCAACGTCAGCCGCTTCATCAACCACCACTGCGAGCCCAACCTGGTGGCTGTGTGTGCATTCATGTCACACCAGGACTTGCGCTTTCCCCGCATCGCCTTCTTCAGCACACGCCTGATAGAGGCTGGGGAGCAGCTGGGGTAGGTTCTTTTCCCGGCTGCCCTGGCTGGTGCCCTGATTTCCATGGTCAGACCCTCACCAGGATGGGGCAGCACACTCGGCTGAGCCCGCTGGCTCCATGCTGCCCTCAGCTGTGCTCTCTCCCCAGGATTGACTATGGGGAGCGTTTCTGGAGCATCAAGCGCAAGGTGTTCAGCTGCCGATGCGGCTCCTCCAAGTGCCGGCACTCCCGACGGCCCTGGCGCAGCGGCAGGCCAGCGCGACTCAGGAGGCGCAGGAGAACGGCCTGCCTGACACCAGCTCGACCACCGCGGACCCGCTCTGAGCTGCAGCCACGGGCACTGCGTGCAGATCCTGTGCACGCTGTGATTTAGAGGAGGGAAGAGTCGAGGGTCCCCATCTGGGGCCGGAGGGTCTGGGCTGAGGCTTCGAGGCCCAGTGCGGCACCAGTGGGGCAAACACTGTGCAACCCCATGGTGTGTGCAGCTGTGACCTGTTGAGTCCTGGTGATGATCTTGTCGTTTTCCACGTTTCTTGTTCTGCTGTGTGTGGTTCCTGTGTGTTTTCTACCATTACTGAACGTTAGGACAATAAACACAAACACAGACAACAGTGCTGATTCTGGTGTGGTTTCTACTCACCATGTGAAAATAAACTGTCAGCTGTATAAGGAGAACAAAGTGATTTTAGAATAAAATGCAGGAAAACCCTTTTTTAAAAATGTTAGGCTTATAGTGTGAATAAATTTGCCATCACCTTTTGTGTGGTGGTTGCCAGGTCATATACTTTTATTTGGCATATATACTTTTTAAAATACTGTAATTAGTGCAGGAACAGTGGGGGTTTTTTTGGTGCAACTCTTCTAAAACATTCATAATGCGTCATGTTTATTTTTTTCCTGTTGACATGTTTTGCCGGTTTTAAGAGAAGAGCAGTCTTTAGCTCAGACCATTTCTTGTTCTGTTTTCAAAGAAATCAATAAAAAAAGACATCCTTTAAATGAGATTTTTATTACGATATCATGTTGCAGCTGGTTTCTGTGAAACACCTACTCTTCCGGTGTGGTGTGGTCCCACGGGGTCCCCCACGGCCACCCAGCCCCAGCACACGTGTTTGAGCCACCGCCTCTTTCCCCACACTTGCGGGATGGGAGCCACGTGGAGAGCCCGCCTGTGGGTCTGTGTGTGCGCGTCTGCCAGTGGCCGGCCCTGGGCATCCTTCTGGAAGCTGCTGGGGCCACACCAGGTGAGTCCTCGGAATCCCGAGTCAGGTCTGCTTTGCACACGAGGAGAGCCAGAGCCTTTCCTCTGGCTGGGCTGGCCATGGCCACTGCCCCTCCTCAGGGACCCACTAGTCCCAACACCACCGTGCAGGGCTGGCCCCAGTCACCAGGGAGCCTGGAAATGCAAAGTGAAATTGCTTGCATGCCTCCTTTTTTTACACAGTAGTCATCCGTGTAGATGTTTCAGATGTTTATCCGGAACAGTAATGCTCGCCTGCACTGTGTAAGTAGCCTAAACTGGTGCCTCCATGTGGGCTCAGGTGGGGGCAAGCTGAGGTGGACCCACCTGAGCCCAGCCCTAAAAGGGCCGCCCCTCTCCGGATGGACCTGGGAGCAGCTCTCCGGCCTGTGGCCATGTCTTCTGGACTGCTGGTGGGGAGGGTCCAGCAAGGTGGGGGCTGAGCTTAGGCTTGAGGGCTTGGATCCCTTAGGCCACCTCATCCCAGAGGCAGTGGGGCAGCAGAGAGTCTACCTGGAGCTTGGATTTCAGGCCCTGTGGCCTCTGCCTCTGCAGGCTCAGCCCCTCCTCCCTCGGGTCCTGAGCTCATCTCTGTGCAGGTGACCGAGGCTCTTTGTGGCGGTCATCTGTGTGTGTACTGGTGTCAAGTGCTTGGTGTACAAACCAGTTCCTCTTTATTTGGGCACATCTAGTTGCAATCCTTTGCGGTGTCAGGGAGGCCCTGAGGGGTGAGGGGACCCCCACCAAGGCCATTGGAAACGAGCTGCCAAGGCATTGGCTCTGAAGGGCTGATGCCGGCGCCCTGGCTGTGGAGAACCCCTCTTGCTGCTCGGTGCCATCAGCTCCCCTGAGCAGGCGTGTTGGCCTCTGCCACAGTGGGGCACTGCCTGCAAAAGGGTGCAGGTGAGGCAGCTTTGGGGGTGTGGGCACAGGCTGGGCAGGGCAGGAAAAAGACCCACAAAAGGCAGCCACCGAGACATGCTAGAATGTGCACAGCCAACCTGGGCTGCTGTTGTTTCTGTGACAGTTGCTCCTTTCGTGTCCCAAACGCAAACAACACAGGCCTGGGGAAAGCATATGAAGCCCCCCCACCCAGAAATCCCGCTGCTCGCCCTCCTGCCTTCCTCTGGGTGTGTGCGGTGCCCCCACGCAGGCCATGTCCGCAGGCTACTGCAGTTCAGTTTGTTCTCTTAAAGTTGGGCTGCATGTTTCATGCGGTAAAATTGGGCTCTCGTTAGACTCCAGTGGGCCCTTCCCCAAATGCTTGTCCCAGTTAAATCCCCACTGTCGTGCACAAGGGTGTTTCCAACGTCCCGGTGACAGAGATGGTGCTGGGCGGAGGAGTTCTGTATGTCCTAGAGCACGGCTCTGAGGGCGTTTGTTACCTGCCGTACACCTTGGGATCTGTTACCAAAATACCGTCCATAAAATGCATGCCAGTTTTTGCCTCCATCAACAGGATACATTTCCCCACATCCTGCATGAGGTTTATTGCACTTGTACTTTATCTATTCATCTAGAGCAAGCACAATCCCTTACTGTATTATTTTGCATTTCTTTAATGATTAATACACTTTTTTTATAGTTTATTTTGGTATCATTAATCTACAGTTACATGTGCAATATTATGCTGATTAAACTACCCCCTTCATCACGTCCCCCCCACCAACCCCATTACAGTCACTGTCCATCAGCGTAGTGAGATGCTATCGAGGCACTACTTGTCTTCTCAGAGTTGTACAGCCTTCCCTATGCCCCCCAACATTACGTCTGCTAATCGTAATGCCCCTTTTCCCCCTGTCCCTCCCTTTCCGCCCATCCTCCCCAGTCCCTTTTCCTTTGTAACTACTACTCCATTCTTGGGTTCTGTGAGTCTGCTGCTGTTTTTTTTCCTTTCGGTATTTTTCTTTGCTCTTATGCTCCTCATATGAGTGAAATCATTTGATACTTGTCTTTTTCGGCTTGGCTTATTTCACTGAGCATAATACCTTCGAGCTCCATCCATGTTGTTGCAATGGTAGGATTGGTTTTCCTCTTATGGCTGAGTAATATCCCATTGTGTATATGTACCACATCTTCTTTATCCGTTCATCTACTGATGGACACTTAGGTTGCTTCCACTTCTTGGCTATTGTAAATAGGGCTGCAATGAACATAGAGGTGGATCTGTCTTTCTGAAACTGGGCTGCTGCATTCTTAGGGTAAATTCCTAGGAGTGGGATTCCTGGGTCAAATGGTATTTCTATTTTTAGTGTTTTGAGGAACCTCCATACTGCTTTCCACAATGGTTGAACTCATTTGCAGTCCCACCAGCAGTGTAGGAGGGTTCCCTTTTCTCCACATCCTTGCCAGCATTTGTTGTTGTTTGTGTTTTGGATGTTGGCCATCCTCATTGGTGTGAGGTGATATCTCATTGTGGTTTTAATCTGCATTTCTCTGATGATTAGCGATGTGGAGCATCTTTTCATGTGCCTGTTGGCCATCTGAATTCCTCCTTTATAGAAGTGCCTATTCATGCCCTCTGCCGATTTCTTAATTGGATTATTTGCTTTTTGTTTGTTAAGGTGTGTGAGTTCTTTATATATTTTGGATATCAACCCTTATCGGATACGTCATTTATGAATATATTCTCCCATACTGTTGGATATCTTTTTGTTGTAGTGATGATTTCCTTTGCTGTACAGAAGCCTTTCAGCTTGATATAGTTCCACTTTTACATTTTTGCCTTTGTTTCCCTTGCCCGGGGACATATGTTCATAAAGAAGTCGTGCATGTTTATGTCCACGAAATTTCTGCCTGTTTTTTTCCAAGAGCTTTGTGGTTTCATGAGTTACATTCGGGTCTTTGATCCATTTTGTGTTTACTTTTGTGTTTGGAACTAGACAGTAATCGGGTTTCATTCTCTTACATGTAGCTGTCCTCATCATTGTACTGCGCAGCATTCCATTCCATTGCACATTTTAGTACCTTCTGTTGCACAATCCATACCATTCCATTCCATTCCTTAACATTCTATCCAATTCTATTCCATAATATTGCACTCCATTCCGTAACATTGCATTCAATTTTGAAACATTCCATTGTATTTGAAAACATTCTACTATCTTCTATGCATATATTACCATTCCATTCCATAACATTCCGTAACATTCAAATTCATTCAGTTCCATTCCATAAAATTCAATTCAATTGCACATTACTTTCAATTCCACAACATTCCATTCCATTCCATTCCATTTCATTACATTATATTACATTCCATAATATTATATCCCACTCTTATATCAAAGCATTATATTCCATTCCTTAAAATTACATGTATTCCCGAACATTTCACTCCATTCCATAACATTACATTCCAATATAAAACACTGAATTGCAATCAGTAGCACTGTACAGCATTCCATTGTGTAAAATTCCATTCCATTTTACATCATTCCATTCAATAACTTTCTATTACATTCTATTGCATAACATCCCATTGCATTCCACAACATTCTATCCAGTTCCAATCCATAACATTGTATTTCATTAAATAACAATCCATTCTATTCATTAATATTCCATTCTTTTTCAAATTCCATTCCATTACATTATATTGCACAACATTCCATAACATTCCATCACATTTCACATTAATTTCCATTCAATAGAGTTCCAATAAACTGCATAACAGTCCATTCAATTCGTTAAAAAGGCGTTCTATTCACCAATGTCCCTTTCCATTCCATAACATTTCATTCATTTAAATAACAATCCATTCAATTCTATTACATTTTGTTGCATAATATTTCATTACATTCCATAATATTCCATTCCATTCCACAACACTCCTTTCAATTCCACATTCCATTCCATTTCAAATCGTTCCATTTCATTCTTTAACATTCTAATGCATAACATGCCATTCCATTCCATAATATTCCAAACATTCTTCTCCATTCCATAACATTTTATTACACTTTAAAGCAAACAAGCCAATTAATTCACAAACATTGCTTTCAATTCCACAACATACAATAACATTCCGTAAAATTCCATTGCATCATATAGCATTCCATTCCAATAAATAACATTCCTCTCATAAAATAACCTTTCTCTATTGCAAAGCATTCTATTAAATTCTACTGCTTAACGTTCCATCACATTCCATAACATTCTGTCCAATTCTGTTTCATAAAATTCCCTTCCATTCGTTAACATATCATTCCTTTCTCCAACAATATTTTCCATTAAATTATATTCCATACCACTAAATATCATTCCATTATTTTCCATAACATTCCAATCCATTAAGTAACTTTCCGTTACATTCCAAACATTCTGTTGCATATTATCCCATTCCATTTCACAACATTCCATTCTGTTCTGCAACATTCCATTCCATTAAATAACACTCAATTCCATATAAAAACTTTCTACTTCTCAACACTGCAGAAAATATCATTCTGTTTCACATCATTCCATTCCATTCCTTAACATTCTATGCCATTCTTTTTCTTATCATTGCACTCCTTTCCTTAATGCTCCAATCCATTCAATTCCGAAATATTTTATTATATTCTTTTGAATAAGGTTCCTTTCAATTCCATAACATTCCACTCCATTCATTAATATTCCATTCTATTTCCCTACATTGCATAGTATTCCTTCCCATTAAACAATATTCCATTGCATTCCAAAAAAAATTGTATTGCAGTATATGGTATAACATCCCATGGCATTCCATAAAATTTCATTCCATTCCACAACATTCCATTCCATTCATTAACATTCCAATCAGTTCCAAACATTCCAATCCATTCCATAATTTTCGAATCCATTCCACAACATTCTATCCGTTCTATTCCATAACATTCCATTCCATTCATTAAAATTGCGTTCTATTCCCCAACACCCCACTCCATTCCTTCAAATCCCATTCGATTAAATACTGTTCCAGTCCATTACAAAACATTCTATTACATACTACTGCATAATATTTCATTACGTTCCACATTATAATCCATTCCATTTCATTCCACATTCCAATCCATTTCAAACATTCCATTTCATTCCATAACATTCTATTACATCCTACTGCATAAAAGCCCCACTCCTTCTGTACCATTCCATTCCATCAAATAACATTCCATTTTTTCTCAGCATTGTATATACCATTCCATTACAGAAAATTCCACTGAAATATTCCATTCCATTAAACACCATTCCCATTATATATCAAATCATTGTTCTTCATTCCATTGCATAAAATTCCATTCCGTTTCACATCATTCCACTCCATTACTTAATATTCCCACTACATTCTATTACATTGTACTGCATGACGTTCTATTCCATTCCAGAATATTTTATTACATTCTATTGAACAACATTGCACACCATTCCATAACTTTATATTCCTCCTTAACATTCTATCCCATTCTGTTCCATAATATTGCATTCCATTCCAAATCATTCCATTCAATTCAGTAACATTCCATTCTATTTGAAAACATTCTTCTACCTTCTACTGCATAAATTACCACTCCATTCCATAACATGCAAAATATTTCTAAAACAACAACAGGAAAGAAGGCAGCACAAGACTGTATACAGACCTCACGAACAGAGAAGACCTCACAAAACAGGGTAACATACCAAAGCCTTGATCCAGCAGGACCCAGGCCCTTCCCCCACCCCAGCTCACCAGCAGGAGGAAGAGAAATGGAGCAGGGAGGTGGGGGAATCCTGGGACTGATGAACACCTAGCTCTATAGAGATCTGCCTTGTGAGCAGAAACCTACACTGTGTTTTGCTCTGGAGCATGGGGAGCTGGGACAGGCAGAGTGCTTGAGAGACAGATTCTGGCCACGTGTGAAGGATAGGATCCACACCCAGCTGCTCTGGGACAAGGGAAAGGCAGACGGTGTAAGAGGCTTCCTAGCAGTGAGAGGGCTGCTGAAGGGGCGGGGTTTGAATGGAGCTGGCTGTGTAGGAGAAGGGATAGGGGGACAAGGTTGACTAGGCATGCTCTGGCCAGCAGACTGGGAACTTTGAGGAGCTTTAGGCACTCCGTCCCCCTGGCTGACTACTCACCCTGAGGCCCCCCCACTGGGATACGCAGCCTGCTGAGCCTTCCTCCTGGCCTAATGGCACCAGCTCACAAACTGGCAGTCACTGTGCTGGCATCAAGACAGAGGAAGGTGCTGCCTACAACAGCTAGAGACACAAAGCACAGAGGCTGACACCTGTGGGCTGAGTCCACTGGCTCTTATACTGGAGACAGGCACGGGAGACAGGAATCAGGAAACCAATCTTTCCTCTCCCCAGGCACCAGCTCTGCTCCCCTACGACCCCTAACCTCACTCTAGGGGCTGAGCAGCTCCAGAGACTGGAGCTACTGGGCACTAGAGTGCACCACACAGAAATATGAAGAGTCAAAACAACATGGTTCAGACCAAAATCTCACAAACCCCAGAAAAAGGGCCAAATGAAGCTGAACTCACCAATCTTCCTGAGAGTTCAAAATAGAAATCATAAACATCCTTATGGAGGTACAGAAAAATGTGCAAGAACTCAGGAACGAATTTAAGATGGAGATTCGATCATTCAGAAATTCCATATGTGAAATGAAACATACAATGGAGGGATTTAAAAACAGATTACATCAGACTTCAGGGAAGATGGCGGTGTGAGCAGGATGGCAGAAATCTCCTCCCAACACTATATTTATCTACGAAAATACAGCAAATACAGCTATTTCTAAAAGAGAGACCAGAATACACAGGAAAGCGCACAGCGTGCACCTACACCTGAGAGGACTCGGCACCCCATGAGGCGGGTAAGATTCGGAGCCACAACCCGGCGGGACCCGAGAACTCACCCACCCCAGCGCACTGGCAGGAGGAGAGGATTCACAGATGAGAGGGAGTGGAAGTACACCCCATGAAATAACCAGCGGTGATCTGTGAGGGGAGCACTGACACACACAGCGAGGTGTAGCAGAGGTTGGAAAGACAGAGGGGCAGGATCTGAGTGGGAAACGCACCAGGGTTCTTGCAGCCGGATCCCGAGAACAAAAAAAAGAAAAGCGCACCCTTTCTTCAGCAGTCTTAAAGAGACAGTAGCGCAGAGAAGGAGCCGAATCGCCCCAGCACACTCAGCCCAGCAAGATGGAAGTCCTGGGGAGTTTCAGACCCCGGCCAGAGACAAAGGGCCCTGTGGAGCGGTGCGGCGATGGCTGCGGAATAGTGGGGCAACAGCGCCACCTACAGCGTCCCGAAAGAATCTACTCCCGGCGGGTGTTTATGTTTTTGTTTTGTTTTTTCTTTTCTATCTTTTTTTCTCTTTTTAAAGTCTTAAACAGCCAAGCTGACATACGTGGCAACTACTAGCGACCACTTCTATAGCCATGAAAAGAAAGAGGAATATAGTCCAGACTAAAATCAACCAGACAGCCACAGAGAGGGAGCCTGAAGGGATAGAAATGCACAGTCTTCCTGAAAAGGAATTCAGAATAAAAGTCATAACCATGCTGATGGATCTACAGAGAAATGTGCAACAGCTGAGGCAGGAAGTGAGGGAAGTGAGGAAAGACAATGCAGAAATCAGACAAGCAAACGATGGGCTTAACAGCAGACTGGATGAGATGCAAGAGACTGCTAATGGAATAGAAATCAGAGAATAGGAATACAGAGAAGCTGAGGCAGAGACAGATAAAAGGATCACTAGGAATGAAAGAATATTAAGAGAACCGTGTGACCAATCCAAATGGAGCAATATTCGCATTATAGGAGTACCAGAGGGAGAAGAGAGAGAGAAAGGGATAGAAAGTGTCTTTGAGTAAGGAATTGCTGATAACGTCCCCATGGTGGGGAAGGAAATAGTCTCACAGTCCATGGAAGCCCAAGGATCTCCTAACACAAGGGACCCCAGGAAGACAACACCAAGACACATAATAATTAAAATGGCAAAGATCAAAGACAAAACCAGAGTATGAAAGGCACCTAGAGAAAGAAAAAAATCACCTTCAAAGGAAAACCAATCAGAATAACAGCACATTTCTCAACAAAACCTTACAGGCTAGAACAGAATGGTATGATATATTTAATCAATGAAACAGAAGCGCCTCGATCCAAGAATACTGTATCCACAATGATTATCATTTAAACATGATGGAGGGATTAAAAAATCTCCAGACAAGCAAAAGCTGAGAGAATTTGCCTCCCATAAACCACCTCTACAGGCATCTTAAAGGAACTGCTCTATAGGGAAGCACTCCTAAGACTAAAAAGCTGTCAGCAGGGAAAATAAAATCATAGCAAAGAAAGCAGACCATCCATATACTAACTAAAGGCAAATAATTAAACACCTAGTATAGAAAGAATGGAGGAGGAAGAATAAGAAGGACGAGAAATAAAGAACCATCCGACGGTGGTTACAATAACTTAGCTAGACAGTTAAGTTAGATTGTTAGATAGCAAAGAAGCAACCCTTGAACTGTTGGCAACCACGAATCTAAAGTTGTTGTTGTCATTAGTCTCCATATATCTATCAATAATCACCCTTAATGTAAATGGACTGAATGCACCAATCAAAAGACACAGAGTAACAGAACGGATAAAAAAGCAAGACCCATCTATATGCTGCTTACAAGAGACTCACCTCAAACCCATAGATACACACAGACTAAAAGTGAAGGGATGGAGAAAGATATTTCATGCAAACAACAAAGAGAAAAAAGCAGGTGTTGCAGTATTTGTATCAGACAAAATAGACTTCAAAACGAAGAAAGTAGCAAGAGATAAAGAAGGACACTACACAATGATAGACGGGTCAGTCCAACAAGGAGATATAACCATTATAAATATATATACACCCAACACAGGAGGGCCAGCATATGTGAAACAAATAGTAACAGAATTAAAGGACGAAATAGAGAGCAATGCATTCATCTTAGGAGACTTCAACACATGACTCACTCCAAAGGACAGATCAACCAGGCAGAAAATAAGTAAAGACACAGAGGCACTGAACAACACACTAGAACAGATGGACCTAAGAGACATCTACAGAACTCTGCACCCAAAAGCAGCAGGATACACATTCTTCTCAAGTGCACATGGAACATTTTCAAGAATAGACCACATACTAGGCCACAAAAAGAACCTCTGTAAATTCAAAAATATTGAAATCGTACCAACCAACTTCTCAGATCACAAAGGTATAAAACTAGAGATAAAATTTAGAAAGAAATCAAAAAGGCTCACAAATACATGGAGACTTAACAACATTCTCCTCATTAATCAATGGGTTAATGACCAAATCAAAACAGAAATCAAAGAATATATGGAGACTAATGACAACAACAACACAAAGCCACAACTTCGTTGGGACACAGCAAAGACAGTCCTAAGAGGAAAGTGTATTGCCATCCAGGCTTATTTAAAGAAGGAAGAACATTCCCTATTGAATAATCTAAAGATCCAATTACTGAAATTGGGAAAAGAAGAACAAATGAGGCCCAAAGTTACCGGAACGAGGAACGTAATAAGATCAGAGAAGAAATAAATAAAACTGACAAGAAAAAAACAATAGAAAAACCATCAATGAAACCAAGAGCTGGTGCTTTGAAAAAATAAACAAAATAGATAAACCCCTAGCCAGACTCATTAAGAGAAAAAGAGAATCTACACACATAAACAGAATCAGAAATGGGAAAGTAAAAATAACGAAGGACCCCACAGAAATACAAAGAATTATAAGAAAATATTATGAGAATCTATATGCTAACAAGCTGGAAAACATAGAACAAATGGCCAACTTCTTAGAAAAATACAACCTCCCAAGACTGACCAAACAAGAAACAGAAAAACTAAACAGACCAATCACCAGCAACGAAATTGAATCGGTAATCAAAAAATGACCCAAGAACAAAACCCTCGGACATGATGGATTCATCTCTGAATTCTACCAGACATATAGAGAAGAAATCGCACCCATTGCCTTAACGATTTTCAAACAACAGAAGAGGACAGAATACTTCCAAACTCGTTCTATGAACCCATCATCACTCTAGTACCAAAACCGGGCAAAGACCTCACCAAAAAAGAAAATAACAGAACAATATTTCTGATAAATATAGATGCAGATATACTCAACAAAATATTAAGAAACTGAATTCAAAAATACATCAAGAGGTTCATACACTATGATCAAGTGAGATTCATCCCAGGGATGCAAGGATGGTACAACATTCGAAAATCCATCAACATCATCCACATCAGCAAGAAGAAGAACAAAAACCACATGATCATCTCCATAGATGCTAAAAAAGCATTTGACAAAATTCAGCATGCATTCATGATTAAAACTCTCAACAAAATGGGTATAGACGGCAAGTACCTCCACATCATAAAGGCCATATATGACAAACCCACAGCTAACATCATACTTAATGGCGAGAAGCTGAAAGCTTTGCATCTATGCTCAGGAACAAGACAGGGATGCTCACTCTCTCCACTGTTATTCAACATAGTGCTGGAGGTCCTAGCCACGGCAATCAGACAAAACAAAGACACACAAGGCACCCAGATTGGTAAAGAAGAAGTCAGACTGTCACTATTATGCACAGATGACATGATATTGTACATAAAAAAATCCTAAAGACCCCTCTCCACAACTACTTGAACTAATATCTGAATTCAGCAAAGTTACAGAGTACAAAATTAACACACAGAAATCTGTTGCTTTCCTATACACTAATGAGGAACTAACAGAAAGAGAAATCAGAAAAACAGTTCCATTCACAATTGCATCAAAAAGAATAAAATAACTAGAAATAAACCTAACGAAGGAAGTGAAAGACCTGTACTCTGAAAACTACAAGACACTCCTAAGAGAAATTAAAGAGGACACTAATAAATGGAAATGCATCCCATGCTCTTGGCTAGGAAGAATAAATATAGTCAAAATGGCTATACTACCTAAAGCAATCTACAGATTCAACGCCATCCCTGTCAAACTACCAACAGCTTTCTTCAATGAACTGGAATAAATAATTGGAAAATTCATATGGAACCACAAAAGAGCCAGAATAGCCAAAGATATCCTGAGAAGGAGGAATAAAACAGGGGGAATTACTCTCCCTAACTTCAAACTGTACTACAAAGCCACAGTAATCAAGACAATTTGGTACTGGCCAAGAACAGACCCATAGACCAAGGAACAGACTAGAGAGCCCTGATATAAACCCAAGTATATATGGTCAATTAATATATGATAAGGGAGCCATGGGCATACAATGGGGAAAAGACAGCCTCTTCAACAACTGGTGTTGGCAAAAGCAGACAGCTACATGCAAGAGAATAAATCTGGATTATTGTTTAACCCCATACACAAAAGTGAACTTGCAATGGATGAAAGACCTGAATGTAAGTTATGAAACCATAAAACTCTTAGAAGATAACATAAGCAAATATTTCCTGAATACAAACATGAGCAACTTCTTTGTGAATGCATCTCCTTGAGCAAGGGAAACAAAAGAAAAAATGAACTCATGGGACTACATCAAGCTTAAAACTTCGGTATAGCAAAGGACACCATCAACAGAACAAAAAGACATCCTATAGTATGGGAGAATATATTTGTAAACGACATATCCGACAAGGGGTTTACATCTAAAATATATAAAGAACTTACATACCTCAACAGCTAAAAACATTTACCCTATTAAAAAATGGGTGCATAGGATATGAACAGACACCAAAGAAGAAATTCGGATGGCCAACATGCACATGAAAAGATGCTCCACATTACTGATCATCAGGGAAATGCAAATTAAAACCACAATGAGGTATCACCTCACACCAGTTAGGATGGCCAGCCTTCAAAAGACTAAGAACAACAAATGCTGGTGAGGATGTGGAGAAAAGGGAACCCTTCTACAATGCTGGTGGGAATGTAAGCTAGTTCAACCATTGTAGAAAGCAATGTGGAGGTTCTTCAAAAAACTGAAAGTAGAAATACCATTTGTTCCAGGAATTCCACTCCTAGGAATATACATACCCAAAGAATATAATTTCTCAGATTCAAAAAGATATATGCACCCCTATGTTTACTGCAGCACTATTTGCAATTGCTAAGATATGGAAGCAACCTATGTGTCCATCAGTAGATGACTGGATAAAGAAAAGGTGGTATATATACACAATGGAATACTACTCAGAAATAAAAAGTAACAAATTCTGCAATTTGCAACAACATGGATGGAGCTGGAGGATATTATGCTCAGTGAAATAAGCCAGGTGGAGTAACACAAGTACCAAATTATTTCCCTCATTCTTGTAGTATAACAATGAAACAAAACTGAAGAAACAGAACAGCAACAGACTCACAGACTCCAAGGGATTAGTGGTTCCCAAAGGGGAGGGGTTGGGGAGGGCAGGTGGGGAGGGAGGGAAAAGGGGATTCAGAGGTACTATGATTGCAGCACATCATTTGGGGGGGATCATGGGGAAAAGAGTGTAGCTCAGAGAAGGCAAATAGTGACTCTGTGGCATCTTACTACACTGATGGGCTGTGACTGCAATGGGGTATGGGGAGACCTGATAACGGATGAATGTAGTAACCACATTATTTTTCATGTGAAACCTTCATGAGAGTGTATATCAATAATGCCTTTAAAAAAAGGAAAAAGGCAGGGCAGGGAGTCTTAACTGATATGTCCCCACTTCTTTGGCCAAGCACTACAAAAGGACCTTTAATCTCTCATCCGTGCCCCTAGCTGCATGCTCCAGTATGTTGATCTCTTGCTTTGCAGCAACTCAAAAAATGATTCTATATCCTTCACAACCTCCCTCCTCAGATTACTGGGGAAAAAGGGATACTGTATCTCAGAATATAAAGCCCAACTAGTAGAGCGAAAGGTCACTTACCTTGGTCTTGACCTCACCACGACCCCTTGCTGTATACCCACCTTCCTAAAACAAGCTATTTATAATATCCCTTTCACCATCCAAAAGTGAGATCTTTCCTTCCTTGGATTTATTAGCTATTTTAGACTCTGGATCCAAAATTTCTCACTCATTGCAAAACCCCTTTATGAGGCCTCCCACAAGGATCCCCACGAAAGGTTTCCAGAGACAGACTGAATTCCTGCTTCTTTCTGGGCCCATAAGTGAGCACTCCTCAAGGAACCTGCTTTGGCTCTACCTAACCTTAACAAATCTTTTTTTTCTTAACCAGCAAAAAGGGACAGGCAATAGGGCTACTCACACAATCAGCTGGGGACTCCCTCAACCCTGTTGTCTATTTGTCCAAACAACTTGACCTTGTGATAAAAGACTGGCCTCTCCGATCACAGGTTCTGGCATCAGCTGCACTCAGCCCTGAAACCCCCCAAAATTGCCCTCCACTAGCCCTTATAAGTACACAACTCGCACAACCTGTCTGACCTTCTCAGCCACTGGGCTATACCCTTCTCTTACTGGCCCAAGTACAAAACGCTCAGTTACCTTCTGCCTCTCCTGGCCCCATTCACCTTTATCACCTTCCTCCTTTTCCTTCCGTGCTTATGTAACCTATTCCAAAGACTTTTACAGGATCGAATGGTGGCCATCTCCCAGGCAACTACTCAAGAACACCTCCTGCTTCAAAATATCAGAAAATCACCTTCACCGGCCCCTCTCATCATGAACTAGCCAAGAAAAGAACAGTGACCTGTCTTCCCCCTTTTAGAGCAGGAATGATAGAGCCTGGACAGGAGTACTGCCTTTTTGAATAAGCCCACCCACCATCAGAGAGAACTAGGTTTCATCTTACTTAGGCTAAAAGCATTCTCCAGAGGACATGTCAGCAAGCCAGAAGCCCACTTTTCCGCTGATCCCTCCCCTCAAAAAGCCCACCAAAAAACCTGGCTATAAAGAGCCTCTTAGCCTGTAAGAGACACCTTTTTTTGTTCTGCTGGCCAAAACAAGAGGGGTCCCTCTCAGGTTTAGCAATAAACCTCCTTGGACTGTTGAGTTCACATCCCCTCTTTTCCTTTCAAGTTACAGACAGTTGTGAGGTGTGGAGTGGAAGTGCTAAGACATTTGAGCCGTGTTTCTCTACTTATAGCCTGTTCACGCTAGTTTGAGTCAAAGACAGATTAAGCTACTGCTTATGCCTAACTTTTATATATAAAACTATGATTTACTTAAGTATTGTTAGGAAGAGTAAAAAAGTATTGAAGCTTATAAGTAATTTAAAAAAATAATAAATTAAAGCATATTAATATATCCAAAAAAAATACGACTTTTACTGCCTCCAACAAGTATAATCTTCCCAATGACTTAGCCTAAACTGAGAAAGAATTTCAAACAAACATTTAAAAAATGTTCAAGTAAAAGTATCAGCCAAATAATGTCTTGCTCTTTGCCAGGTATGGTTTATAAATGCTTATTTTCCTTATATCTTCTGATAGCTTTTCATTACCTACCATAAAATCAGGGTATTATTTTTATCCTTTTTTATTAATTTATTTTTGCTTAAGTTATAAATTACATTCAGTGAAATGCTTAGTAGCTCTTAAGTGTAACTTTCAATCAAGTTTTGAAAACTACATATTTAAGACACAGAATGTTTCTATCACACCAGAAAATTCTCTCATGTTCGCTAGTTCCCTCAACTTAGAAGCAACAGCTGATCCAATTTTAGTTAACATAGATTAGTTTTGCATAATCTTGGATTACATACTAATGGAATCACATAGCATATAGTATATAAACTTTTGACTGGTTCTTTTTATTCAGCATAAAATATTTGAGATTCATTGGGTCATTGCATTTAACAGTAATTTGTTTCTTTTGTATTACTGGGTAGAAATACAACACAATGTGTTTTGTCATTCTCCTGTTGATAAATATTGGGATTTTTCTCAGGTCTTTGATGTTTTGCTATTAATGAAGAAAATGGCTATGAAAGTTCTTTTCAAGGTCCTTGAAAACAATTTATATTATTATAATTTTTTTATTAAGGTATTATTGATATACACTCTTATGATGGTTTCACATGAAAAAACAATGTGGTTACTACGTTTACCCATATTATCAAGTCCCCACTCATACCCCAATTCAGTCACTGTCCATCAGTGTAGTAAGATGACACAGATTCACTGTTTGCCTTCTCTGTGCTACACTGTTCTCCCCGTGATCCCCTACACCATATGTACTAAACATAACACCCCACAATCCCCTTCTCCCACCCTCCGAACCCACCCTCCCACACCCTTCCCCTTTGGTAACCACTAGTTCCTTCTTGGAGTCTCTGAGTGTGCTACTACTTTGTTCCTTCAGTTTTGCTTCGTTGTTATACTCCACAAATGAGGGAAATTATTTGACACTTGTCTTTATCCACCTGGCTTATTTCACTGAGCATAATATCATCCAGCTCCATCCATGTTGTTGCAAATGGTAGGATTTGTTTCCTTCTTATGTCTGAATAGCATTCCATTGTGTATATGTACCACCTCTTCTATATCCATTCATCTACTGATGGGCACTCAGATTGCTTCCATATTATGGCTATTGTAAAAAGTGCTGCAATAAACATAGGGGTGCATACGTCTATTTGAATCTGAGAACCTGTTTTCTTTGGGTAAATTCCAAGGAGTGGAATTCCCAGGTCAAATGGTATTTGTATTTTTAGTTTTTTGAGGAACCTTCATATTGCATTCCACAATGGTCAGACTAGCTTAGATTCCCACCAGTAGTGTAGGAGGGTTCCCCTTTCTCTGCATACTAGCCAGAATTTCTTGTTCTTACACTTTTGGATGGTGGCCATCCTTACTGGTGTAAGGTGATATCTCACGGTGGTTTTAATTTGCATTTCCCTGATGATTAGTGATGTGGAGCATCTTTTCATGTGTCTGTTGGCCATCTGAATTTCTTCCTTGGAGAACTGTCTCTTCATATCCTC